>OX155957.1:16970234-17050766 GCA_944548615.1 Micropterix aruncella | reverse complement strand
GTTTGAAGGCCATGCGAAAGATTTTAAAGGTCGGTAGATGGGTGCCACATGAACTGACCAACAGGCAGCAAGAAAAGCGAAAAACCACTTGTGAAATGCTGCTCGCCAGGCAAAAAAGAAACGGTTTTCTCCATCGAATCATCACTGGAAAAATGGATTTATTTCAACAATCCCAAACGAAAAAATATATATTTAAGCTATCTGCCAACGACCCCAATCGATGCCAAGACCAGATCGCTTCCGCCGAAAGACAATGCTGTGTATTTTCTGGGATCAGCGTGGTGTTATCTGGTATGAGCTACTAAAACCAGGTGAAACGGAAAATGGTGCACGCTATCATTAACAATTGATTGATTTGAATCGTGCTATACGTCAAAAGAGGCCCGAATTTCAATTCACCATGACAAAATTTTATTCCAAGATGACAACGCATCGCCACATAGAACATCGGTCAATAAAAACTTGGTAGAATCGTACAACTGGGAGCCGCTACCCCACCCGCCGTACTCACCAGACCTGACGCCGTCCGATTACTATTTGTTTTCATCGATGGGACACACACTCAACGATTCGCACTTCAATTCTTACGAGGAAGTGCAAAATTGGCTCGATGAATGGTTAGCCTCAAAAAACGAACATTTTTTTTGGCGAGGAATCCATAAATTGGGTGAAATATGGGAAAGATGTGTAGCTAGCGAGGGAAATTATTTTGAAGGTTAAATTTGTAACCATTTTCGCAAAATAAACATGCTTTTTTAAAAAAAAAATACCGGTTTCATATTTGTACACCTAGTAAGTAACCAAAATTCATCTTGTATTGTTGTCAGATTTTATGATGAGAAATTAAAACAAATCGTCAGTAAATTTTGAGAACTATTGAAAATATTTGATTCATCAAATCCGGACTTAGTTAACGAAGGAGCTACAGGCAAAACCTTATTTAATGCCCTAATAAAATTATTTGAAAAGGAGGATGTTCTAGTCACCAACTTAATATGATTTGTTGCTGATGGGTGCAGTGTGATGATGGGAGAGAATAATTCAGTTTCCAGTCGCCTTAAAGAGCATTGTTCTGGTATAATAATAATGAAATGTGCCGACAAATTTTGGAGTGAGCTGCATTTATACGAAGATTATAAGGAGCTGTAACAATCGCCTTGGACACTTTGTGCATTCCCATTCTAATGCACAATGTGAAAGAGTATTCAGTTACGTCAATCTAATGAAATCAAAAACTCGAAATAAATTGACGACAGAGACAGTGAAAGAAACTGGATCAAATATCGATTTCAATCCATCTAACGAGATGTCCAAATTCAATTTAAGTATATACAAAGGAATACATACTTTGACTCCCGCATCAACTGCTGCGTCCATTGACTCTGATAGTGAGTAAAATGTAAATAATACTTGTTACTTGTTCGTATCAAAGTACTAATTATTAATATTACATTAATACTATCCTACGTGTCAAACGTTGATTTTGAATTATAATAACATTGCGTTTTTAAATCAATTACTATTGTTTTATCGAAATTTCAATTCGTACATTTGTTTGGTAGAATTTCGAGCAAAATACATTTTTTCCTAGTGCGTGGTACGATTCCCTCAAAAATAAAGTTGGCAACACTTAAATCATCTTGACGCTCTTTTACGAAAATCAATACACCTACATATACGTAAGTTGGTACATGACATACGTGCCTACAAAAAAACAAAGCATGATTCACGATTAAAATATTATCTTTTAGAGAAAGTACCTAACTAACATTCGTTATTTATAAGTATGATAATGGCGATTATGTACCATTAAATATATATTGATTATAAAGCAATACCTTATTGTTTTAAATGACGGCGCAATTACAAAATATTCTTTAAATATTTCCAATAATATTTAAATCTTTTTTAATTATCAAATAACAGGACAAATGCTGTGAATAAAAGAATTAAATCATAGTATATGTATTGTCATCTATATATATAAAAGAAGGTTGCGACTGACTTATTCACTCAGATTAGTTCACAGATAGCCCTGACATCAAAATGTAAATCCCTATATGGTTGTATTCTAACTAATAAAAAAAAAAGAAGTTTATTAGTTCCAAGCGAATGTCAAATTCAAAATATAAAAAAATATTTTGTTTGAATTTCTATACTGAGGGGAGAAACACTAATGTTGTCTATCTACAATTATCGTTTTTTTATTTCTTAGGTTTGCACAACCTACCTTTTAAAACACTGGAAAAGCCTAAAACTTTCCTGCTTAAATTTCAAAGCCGTTTTTATTAAAAGCCTAAGTTTAAACAACAACAAATTAAGTTTGATCTTGAAATTTAACTCTCAATAAAGTTTAGATAAACTATATCTTAGATTAGCACATTGGCATAGGGTACTTTTTTAGAGTTCCGAGGGAAAATAACACACCATAGGCGAAAACTCCCTTTAACGCGTAGGTAGGTAAATATATAAATCGGTGCCTAGGTACTTATATAATACAGCAATAATACAGCAAACAAAGTGTGAAAATCAACGTTAATACTTTTGTTTACCCTAATATATGTACCATACATTAAATCTGTTCACATTTGTTTGATTAAAAATATATACATCAGTTTCAGTTTCGTATCTTTCCCGCCTCCGGCGGGCAAAGTCACGAAGATAAGTAATACGTTTTACTAGACTAGAAGAGAGAAGTGGCAACGTAGCCAGCCTACCACAAAATAAACTTAGGAGTTCGGATACGCTGTGCTTTGAAAAAATATATACGAGGAAGTCAGATTAGCGGTCCAATGAAAATGAAATATACGCGAAAAAATATACGCTGCTCGCTAGCGCCACTCGGGCCGCGACGGAATTTCGGTGAATTACATTATACGTTTTAGTTTCATCTCGGAGTAAAAATGACCTCCAGGTCAAAATTTGCCACAACCAAGTAGATTTAATATAACACCATTCCACGAAGTTTCAGGGCTTTTTGATCTGACGTCCGTATATTGGACGCCAAATGTCGGTTGGACGTCACGTTAAATGTAAAACACCCCATGTAGGACGTCAAATTTATACTGGGATATATATATATATATATATATATATATATATATATATATATATATATATATATATATATATATATATATATATATATATATATATATATATATATATATATATATATATATATATATATATATATATATATATATATATATATATATATATATATATATATATATATATATATATATATATATACATATATATATATATACATATATATATATATATATATATATATATATATATATATATATATATATATATATATATATATATATATGTATATATATATATATATATATATATATATATATATATATATATATATATATATATATATATATATATATATATATATATATATATATATATATATATATATATATATATATATATATATATATATATATATATATATATATATATATATATATATATATATATATATATATATATATATATATATATATATATATATATATATATATATATATATATATATATATATATATATATATATATATGTATATATATATATATATATGTATATATATGTATATATATATATATATATATATATATATATATATATATATATATATATATATATATATATATATATATATATATATATATATATATATATATATATATATATATATATATATATATATATATATATATATATATATATATATATTTATATATGTATATATATATACGAGTCATAGTTGAAAACTTGAGTTCAAAACTTACTCATTATTTGCAAAAAAAAAATGGTAATTGGAGTCAAATAAATAAAATTATTGAGGGGTCTTTACACCTATTTTAATTCGTCAACTTTTTTTATTTCTTTACGTCGCAATAACGTCTTAAACATTGCGTAATTTTGGCAAACAATAGTTCAATACTTCCTTAGGTCTAATACAAATAATAATCTTAAACAAGTGAATCCTTTTAGATATTTTATATTCTTTGTTCTCAATTAATTGTTTTAGCACAAACTTGTATAGTAGTTTAGCCAAACTATGAATTTCTCATTTCAGCGTATGAATTAAACAACTTTAATATTTTTCCGCCAATGACTAGTATTAACTATGCAATCACTCTTCTTCAATTAGGTCATTTTTATAATATAAACATTTTTTTTTGTGAAATGTAAGTTACTTAGGGTATCAAGGATAAGAGATAATGATCCGGGACTGATATGATGGATTCTAAGGGGCTCTCTAGACAATCAAGCATGCTTGTCAAGCATCGCGTCGCGGGCTGGGACGGGATCGTAAACCGCAGGAAATATGCAATTTTTAGTTTTTATATTTACCGAAAATGCCTAATTTTGTAGTTTATACCAGGGAGTCAAGTTAATCAGACGTAATTGATTAATGAATCACGTGACTCCCTGGTATAAAACTACAAAATAAGGCATTATTGGTAAATATTTAAAAAAATGCATATTTCCTGCAGATTATTACCGCTTTACTAACTAACCTTAGATGTCAAATTTTCCTAATTATGTTGCTAAAAAATTTCATTATTTTAACCGAAAATTTATAAAAAAATGAACTTTTTAACAAATATAACACTGGTATCACTCCAGAACAGACTGTAGTCTAGTGGAGATGATAAAATCTATCAAACCTGTACCTTCTTTGCTTCGCAAACAATGAGAAAGTATTCGCTCTTTTCTACACTGTATTATTTATGTCAAAATTGTACATTTTTGACAAGTATGCTTGATCGTCTAGTAGAGAGCCCCTAAGACAGCATCAGACATTATTGTTCAACATTAGATCAAGTGCTTCAGGAAACTAGAAAGGTTTTCTTTTCACCTTGATAGCTGTAGGTACCAACCTTGATCCTAAACTTGAACCGTGAGTGTCACCTGCGGCTGCGGCAAGCAATTAACCCCCGACAATCTCCCTCGGCCAAAGCCTTCGTAGCGCAGAGGTGACGGTCGCACCTCGACGAACATCAATTATGATCCCCGCCTTACATCATGTCCGTATCGATTGTATCTCGGCGGAGATGAGGCGGGCTACCTTGCGATAAGATGCTGATTATTCTGTGCTCATCGCACTGATTGAGGTCACGCAATATCTCCGGACGTCCCACCCCGAGACGCAGACGTAAAAAATGATCCACGCGATCATTTTTCGATACTTTCACGCGCTGGCGCTGGAATGTTCTTACTGTAACCTTGAACCTGAGAGAGAAAATATTTTATAGTAAAGCCATGAACGAACATAATTTCAATGAGTCTACCCTGGAAAACCGTGGTTGCAACATCGCAGTCTTTATCTTATTTATAAGAACATATTTTTCTTCATTATTATTCATAAATCAGATTTAGGCTATTTAATCAGATTTTTTTAAATGAGAGATAGAGAGAGAGGAAGAGCTAGAGAGAGAGAGAGAGAGAGAGAGAGAGAGAGAGAGAGAGAGAGAGAGAGAGAGAGAAAGAGAAATAGACAGAGATTTAAGGCAATACTTTGTGGACTCGGCGATATTTTAATGTTTTAACTACATAATATTGTTAAATCATTATATATCGATTGTATATTACACACGTATTTATAAAATAGGTTGTAAGGTTTAATATCTACTTAGCTAGAGTGAAGTCCTTACTAAGTTAGACTTAATGCATTGTTTTTTATTTCTTTACGCCCTGTTTTTATTTCATAAAAATAGTTTTATTATAATTTCTATATTTATAATAATGTAAATAGTTACCATATTTTAATAATATAATATACATATGTTAATGAATACTGTTTTAATTACATAGCCACTTACATATTCGTAGACATATACATAAAGACACACGTACATATTGATATATTTTCAAATATATAATATGAATATATACATTGGTAAATGTATGTAGGCATGTATTGTTATACAGTAATATAGTTAGTCAATTTCTCCGTTTCTTCTCTTCGCAGCTTAATAAACTATTCCGTCAAAATTCTTTTCCCTCGTATGGCATTAAAGTTACTTTAAATTGCAGAGTAATTCTATTTTGTACCCGAAAACCTAGAACAGAAAAGTTTGGTTGTACAATTTTAGTTTTCTTTTGTGGTATGTTGCATTGATGCAACTGCACGGGTCGTAATAGTGTGAGCTTTGATAATATGCAGCTCTTTGTAGCTGTAATAAAAAATTGCTACTATTATTATGTTAATCGTATATATTGATCAAATCAAACTAACATTCTGATATATTGAAGTTGAAGGAAATCTGGGCAAAAAACATTTTTTCCTTCCACTCTTTATAAATAATTCTACTTTTTTGCTTTCTACCTAATTACTTTAGTAAAATACCTAAGTCCAGAATGCTCAATTTTGCGTATCTCCCCTCTTCCAGTAGACTCATCTTAATTTAGCGCCATCATCAAAATAGCGACTTCGTTAAAGAATTATTGAAAATGTCATAATCGCGAGCCGTAAGAAAAAAACTCTGCAAATTTCGTTCGCGTGCAGTAACTAATTAGTTTTTGGACTATTCAGCGTTTTGAAGCAATTTTAAAGGCGCCCGGCCAACTTAAAACTCAAAGTTAATTTTCTTGCAACGCGAGCGACTTGCGACTTGCTTCTTGCTCGACCAGGCAGCTTCTTTCGATATGACTTCTTCACTAATTTGTAGATTAAAAGTGTCACCGAGCCATAAAGTGTTGGCCGAGCCAAGCTCTATAATGCAAAGCTTGACAGGATAAGTTTTCTATGAGATGGGGGTGGTCTATGAATGCGGTTGTGCTTGTATGGCGTTATTAAAATAGCACAGTCTTTACTTGTAATCACGGTTAATTGCGGTTGTACCAACAAATAAATAGTTCTACATGATTTTCTTAAAAGGCCTTAAATATACCTAACATATTTTTTTCTTATATACACATTTAGAATACAGTTAATAGCATTGTTGGTTTAAATTAAAATAAATTTGAAAAAATAAATTATAAGTCAATCCATTATTCACTATACTCTATGAAAAATATATTTAAATCAATTTAAATAGGTGTTATTTTTAAAAGTATTGCGCATAATATGTACCGTATTTAGGTGTAATGTGCATTTAAATCAGAAACGTTGTAAAATTAAATGGTCGAATCAAAAAATAATAACGACGCTGGAAAGGCGAAATGTCTAACGTCCATATAGGTAACTTTACAGGAGAGCCATTTTAAAGATTTTTTTTTGAAAAAAAATCATAGTTATCTAATGGGTAGAAATTTGTGGATATCATATACCACATATGAAAGAGTATTTTTTTGCCTATATTATACGCTTAAAGATGACTCTGTACCTATGCCGAATGCTGAGATAGTTGACATGTTAGACAAAATGACTTCCACTTTCAGTCAGGAAAAAAGTCTAACTACCAGTTTGAATTTTATTTTTGTTAGTCTATTAGACTAATGTGCAACCATTATCTATATCAATGTAGAGTTAAAAGCATAAAAAACTATTATCACCAAAAAAAGAATAGGAAAAAAATCCTAATATACTGTTCCCTTAAAACAAAATACAGGCATTAAGCCTTACAACAATTGTCAATTAGCTGATAAATCACGATAAAAGTATAAAGTGTCATAATTGATCGTGTAAAAGCTGTGAAAAATGGTTGTGCTGTATTTTTTGGATCCACAGAGCTACTTGTGACATGACAAGTAGTGCTGTTGGGTTTTTTGTAGTTTGGTTGGGAATCAAAAAATTAAACAGCTTTAATCAAACTAAAACTTTATTCTAATTATTATTACGTATTAAAACAAGATATGTTCACTATAATATTAACATTGCCAAGATAATGAAACGTAAAAAAATACCTATTTAACCTTAATAATAAAAAGTTTCCTAAAAAAACTATAATTATTGGTAATCAGAATCAGAGTCTTCCACGTCTGTCTCTGGGAGGGTTTCTTTTATTATACAACTTGTAAATTCTTGATACTCTCTTTGGTATGGATTGGGTATCGTATTTTTCTTGCACAGATTTATCAAATCTGTGTATTTCTGTTTTGGCAAGGGCAGGACACCTTTGTAAATTCGCGTAACTTCTTTTTCTCTCCAATGATTTAGTCCTGTCACATCAATGCTCTGTATTGGTTCCATGTCAGAAAAGCTGTATCTTACATAAATTTTATCTGGTACATTTTGCTTTAATGTTACTATCTTCATTTTGCTTGTCTTGCCAACCAGATTTCCACGGAAGTATTTCTCAGCTAATAGGTCGTAGCCTAAGAAATCTGAGTGGGATAAAACCTCCACGTTGTAGGGCTTGATAGTCTTTCTGGCTAGTTGAAATACAGTTGCCCATTGGGATGGTGCCCATACAGTCGTCTTCGAAATGCTGTTCTCGATTACCGCGTGCATGCTATCCACCGGCATTTGTGTGTGCCCAGGGATTAAATAATTTATCTGAACAGTTGTAATTGATGTACTTTTTTGTAAAAAGTGGTGAATGGCAGCTAGGATCACTTTATTTTTATTCTGCCCTGGACACGAATCACAATAAAATATTACGCGTTTCGCTATGGCTCTCTCATCCAGGCTTTTTAAGTATTTGACAATGATTGTCGCGACTTCGTTACTTCCTCTCTTGCCTTCGGATTCACCCCATGTGTAGCAGTTGCCTTCTCTGGTGATACTCTCGTAAAATGTTAAATTGAACACTGTGTACTTTCGAGAGTAAAATAAAAGCATACTGTCGCCCATTGGAGTATTCAATACTTTCTGTAAATCAAAAGATACACACAGAGCGGTGTTATCAGTTTTACGAATCTTTTGATGAAATTGAAATCTCTCACGTGACAGTTCCTTTTCTTTATCATGTTTTTCTTTTTTTTCTTTTACTGCCTCACTTGGATTTGTAAAATTCTGAAAAGCTGTACAGGTCTGGCATTTATCTTTTTTTGGTACGTGGAACGCTATATTAAAATCATTTATAAAAATGTTTCGAAATATTTTTTCACCTACAAATTCAAGGCCCTTTTCCCTTTGTGAAGTTTTATATTTATCATAGAGATTTGTTAAATTTTTCATTTCACTCGGCAAATAGAGGCGGGTAGAGTCTTTGCGACAATAATGAGATGGTACTGCTGGTAATTTTTTTATAAAATTTACAACTGCCTCTAGCACCTCACTCTTGGTCTTATTACCTGGAGTAGCTTTACCTCTCATATCTAATTTCGCGGATCCCATATCTTCGGCTTGGATTAGTGTGTAGTGTATAAATTTTTGTGACGTATCAAGTGTATTTATCATAAATCGTAGACACACTTGTCTTCGACCTTCACCTTCATTTATATAATATTTAAACGAGTAATGACGTCGATTAGCGTCCTTATTTCTTTTTCTTTCTGTTTCATTCTTTGAAGTCATTGCCACTAGCCAATCACGTTTTCGTTGCAAATTTAAATCATTGAAATGCTGGAAGATGGCTTTTCGTTTTTCTTCTGAAACATCTACACATTTAAAAGGGCATTTCTTGGCTTCTGCACATGGATTTGGTTGAAGTGTCTTCTCAGGAATATTTTTTCCTTTCACTGTTGAATACGCTTTGCCAGCTTGACGTAACTGAGATCGAGTTTTTTTCATGTTAATCTTCTTTCGTTTCAGTCCTCTTTCGCCTACGACTTCGTCTTCTTCGAAGATCTTTTCGAATTTTTGACTTTTACGTTTCTTCTTCTTTCTTTTATTCTCGTCTTCATCAGATTCATCACTTTCGCTTAGCTGAGTTCCATCCCATGACGAGGAATCCCACTGGTAATCTAGTAATTCATCATCAGACACATAATCAATGAAATTTTTTTTTGTGTTTACTTTCCGTTCTTTAGTTTTACGCTTTTGAGATGTAGGATTTGCATTTACGATTAATGGAGTAGCATCCTCGTTGTGTTCTGTATCTGAAATTAAAATGAAAAAAAGACCCTTTTAAACATTTCAAATCATTATCAGGAAGATAATAAGTAATAAATGATGAATAGAGTCTAAGTGAACAAATAGTTGGCACTGTGCATAAATCGTACTACACACAATGTATGGTTTAGTAGTCAGTGCAAATATTTACGTATTAAATAATAAAACCACTGACTCCATAGTTCATATACGGAGAGCTCCCTGCCTCAAAAATAGTAAATTTAAGATACTGAACCAATATTGAGCATTAAGCGAAGTAAAGTAGGAGAGGAAGAGAGCAAATGTTGTAGTTTGCAAGTAATAATAAACAAAGTAAAATAATAAACAAGTAATAAGAAACGAAATGTATTGCATTTGTTACCTACCAGCTTCTTTTTCAGGTTGACCTCCATCATCTATTGCCTCTATCATGACCTCTTTATCATTTTCTAGTTTACGGGTAATAATAGGATTATCTGAAATAAAATAAATATTTCAAGTTTATAAACGAGTTACCCACTCGTTTACACTACCTACTGAAGTAATGAATTTAGTTATTATTTAGATTCTTTTTTTTTTATACAATGTAATCTGGATTATGAACAATTTATACCTATAATACTATGCATTTCAAGTTTTTGAAGAATAGTACTCCTTTCAGGCTGGCTTTCGGCATACATTGCTATTATAATATTATTATGCGCGACGTCATGTTTATGCATGTCGATGGGGTGAACTGTTAAACAAAATATTTATGATTAATTTATTAATAGAGATACTAACATTAGTACTATCGAACGATGAACCAAAGAAAGTAAGCTATTAATAATTATGACTATTACTACAACTACCTTCAAGTTGATTTTTTATTTCGTATGGAGCTTTTTGCATTTCTTCTTGATTAATAAGAGCAGAAGAAGGCTCTATTTCCTTCAAAATTAAATCGCTTATTTCGTCCTTCTTCGGAGGTTGGAACCTCTTTTCTAAAAAAATAATAATTAGATAAATAATTGATACGCAATTATACAGGCGATTTGGTTTGTTTTGTTTACCAATTACTATACTTACCATTAAGAATGAAAATTTTTTTGGACGAAGGCACATGCACTTGTGCTTGGACAACATCAGAAGCAGGGGGAGAGTTTTCGATCTCATCTGGAACAAAATTAGGATACAAAGATACTAACTCCAATTTGTCCCAGTAGACTTTAAAAACTCGATTCGCTCGTTCAATTGATACTTAGGTTATTTAAAGCTGGTATGATTACAGGATGAGCTGGTATAATTAAAATCTGGTTTAATAATAGAAGTAGGTATACAACGTAGGTTTTAATCTTATTATACCTGCATTTGGAAGATATGTTGCCCGCGTTGAATGGTCGGGGGAGCTTTCCAAAACATCAAATGACAGTTTTCGTCGAACAGATCGATCCATCGATTTTACCCTGCCGACAATGCGGCTGGCCCGATTTCTTTGCATGATTGTTAGTGGCTATTTATTAGTGCCACCTTCACCGCGCACTGAAATTATGTTCATTAAGCGTTAGTTAAGCAATAGCAAGTGCATTCATTATTAATTCCTAAACATTAAAAATTAATTCTAAATATAAGTACCATAACCACACAATCGCTTAAACTAGTTCACAACATTTTAAAAATAAGTTAATGGTAAAAACACATTTTAAATAAACAAGCTTTTAAAATCTGTTGTGTTAGTTGTTGCAAAGCTCGCAACGCTTGCTTGTATTGTATGACAACATTTAATGTCTGTGGTGCTAACCATCGAGGAGTTCTCTCGTCGGAAGCCAACCATCAGTGCAGCAGCTATGTCATGGTGGAACTTAAAACGGGCTATCATAATTAAGTTTGTACACAACATTTCATCTCTGTGCTGCTAACCATCGAGGAGTTCCATCGTTGGAAGCCAACTTTGAGTCCAGTAGCCAGGTCATGGTGGAACTTAAAAAGGGCTATCATATTTAAGTTCGTACACAACATTTCGTCTCTGTGCTGCTAACCATCGAGGAGTTCAGTCGTTGGGAGCCAACCCTGAGTCCAGCAGCCATGTCATGGTGGAACTTAAAACGGGCTACTATAATTAAGTTCGTACACAAAATTTCGTGTCTGTGCTTCTAACTATTGAGGAGTTCTCTCATTGGGAGACAACCCTGAGTCCAGGAGCCATGTCATGATGGAATTTAAAACGGGCTATCATAATTAAGTTCGTATACAAAATTTCGTCTTTATGCTGCTAACCATTGAGGAGTTTCCTCGTCGGGAGCCAAACCTGAGTCCAGAAGCCATGTCACGGTGGAACTTAAAATGGGCTACAGAATTAAATTCGTTCACAAAATTTCGTGTATGTACTGCTAACCATTGAGGAGTTCCCTCGTCGGGAGTCAACCCTGAGTCCAGCAGCCATGTCATGGTGGAACTTTAAACGAGCTATCATAATTAAGTTCGTATACAAAATTTTGTGTCTGTGCTGCTAACCATTGAGGAGTTCTCTCGTCGGGAGCTAACCCTGAGTCCAGCAGCTATGTCATGGTGGATTTTAAAATAGGCTAACATAACTAAATGCCTATAAAAAAAATCGTGTCTGTGCTGTTAATCGCTGAAGAGTTCCTTTATCTGGAGCAAGTCCAGAATGTCAGTTCAGGTCATGCTTACCATAAAAATGCATTGTCATCGGAACTAAACCAACATGTAAAAATTCAACTCAGGAGGATAAAAGGAAATAGTTCTAATTCAGTTTGCAAGATTTGACCTAAACAACATACAATTTACAAACATTGCAAGTAATAAAAGCTTGTAATAAACATCAGTTACACAAAACAAAATCGTCAACGCAATGTTTACACAGTTATGTTGAAGCTTTATATACTTTGAAAAGAAACCTTCACTCACCTTACATTTACGACCACCGAAGTTATTGTAGCGACCACGAAGTAGCGAAGTTATTGCACGTAAGCCACACGTCTTCACCCAATCTCGGTCGGACGCTGTCTAACCGACCGAGCATCGACGTTTGGCTTATATAGCGTTGCCCAATGCTTGTCATCAAACGTTTAACAAACCATATTTACCGATGCAACACAACTTTTTAAATGTCTAATCGACCTTTATGGATATTTTTATAATATTTCTTTTTAACTAAATTCCAATATTGCCGTCAAACACATTTATGATATATGCATAACGTACCAAATCTGATTAAAATTCAGTAAACCTATTTGACTGACGTGCTCTTGAGCATAAATTCAAAGTAAGGAAAATACATCATAACATCCATTTATAATACATCATAACATCAGGAAATACATACATAACATCCATTTTTTTTATTATTCGTAGTCAGGATAAGTGACTAACGTGCAATAATTTTGTTTTCTGAGCAAGGAATAACGATTAAAATCAACACTTTAATGAAAATACTGGGGGGATAAACTTCTTATATGCTAACGATTTCCAAATAAGGAAAAAGCTAGTTGGTTAAGATCCTAAATGTTTTATCTTAATTAGCTAACGAGTCATTTTTTCTAAAAAGTACTGTTTTTGAGGTCTGTTAGAAGCGATTAGTCAATATTTAGGTGCATTTCAAAATATCTAACAGACCAAAAAGTTGCTCCGATTGCCGTGAAACCGAGCTCATTAGATGCAGAATTTTTTTCTGATTTCAACCATGTATATAACTCGATTTCGCCAAAATGGTCTGTTAGACATTTCGCCTTTCCAGCGTCGATAAAATCGAATCGAAAACACTATATCTCATGACACACACCCAAAACAGCTTAAGATTTAGCTTATCAAAGAAAACGTGAAGAAAAAATCGGAAATATTATTATACATGATCAATATAAATTCAATATAATCAGTATAAAACTGAAATATAAAATGAATAAAAAAAATATTAAAACGAAATAAAAAATGTCATATTAAGAAAATAGAAATAGAATTTATTAAGAGGCCTATTACAAAATAGCGTAGGTATTCTTTTAAAATGACTTTAAAAAATGAACGCATTTTTTTTTGGATGTAACTATAAAAGATAGGATAAATAAATAAAAAAATAAATAAATAACTATTCAACCCTGGGAGAAAACCGCGGCACTGAGCGCTCTTCTCTTGCGCAAGCAAATATATACACAATTTCTAATTGTTTTTTGCAGTGTTTTCTCCTTTCTAATGACAATAATTTATATTATGTCGTATTGCTAAAAGAGTGAACTTTAATATAGTATAAGTATTATATAAGAATCTTATTTTATTTCTGAGAAAATTAGAATGATACAGGAAGTTTTTTTTTAAATTTTGTGTAATTGTAAGTAATGTATACCTTGGATATGTGGTCAAAAAACAAAAAAAATAAGGCCGCTATGGTCAACAAGAATACATGACGGACATAAAAAAAAATAGTATACGGTTTTCGTTGTAGTGATATTACTGTATTAAGGAGCTCAAAGTTTGCCTTCCGAGCGTTTTACGAATAACGACTTTCGGAAAATGGGCTGAATAAGTAAATAATATTCGTTATATCTAAAATTAAAGGCCGCTATGGTCAACATCAAGAAATGGTCCAGGTAATTCAGTAATTAAAGTTTGTAGAAATCTCTTCATTTCTTGGAATTAGAACGCCAAAAATCCACTTTTCTTGCCTTTCTGGAAAAAATATGTGATAGGGCTCTTAAGCAATTCGTTGCCGGTGAGCGATGTTTTTAACTGGTTGACTTTTCTTTTTGGCAATGTTTTTTTTGATAATCCGGTAGCATATTGAAATATTTCACTTCGGAATATTGCACATCGGAATGTATTAGTATTATACATTATACCTAAATACAGTTTTATTAGGTGTCAATAAAATATACGATTATGATATATTTTTGACGTTTTATTATGCGTTGTGTGGTGGATAAAATTTGTTTTGTATGTATGATTTAATTGTAATTATATCGTTTTTATATTGTCGCATTTCGTTACGAAGACGATTTTTTAAAATCCTATTGTATTGTTATATTTCAAGTTTGGAAGACTGAACTTAAAATATTATTAATAAAGCTTCAAGTCACATTCAACTATCAAAAAAGTATGAGAAACAAACCAGTTCAGATGACTATTTGGGTGAATATACGTTTCTAGAACAAAGTCAATATAGAGTCTAGATGAATACCAATGGTGGCAGAAATGATTCTGGTTTTGTATTTAACTGTCTCTACGAGTCTTAGAAATTTTAGGCAGAGTCGAAGAGTTCTATAACTAATAATGGATAGATACTCATAATTATTTGCCAGTCTGTGATATTAATTGCTCTTATTGGAAACATATAGAAGACTGCAATATTCCAAAAAGGCGACATAATAACTTATTCAGCGCATCAACATTCACAGTGATGGAGAGAGACAACAAATATACTGCATGAATATACAGTATATGACGTTACCGTGGAAACCAATCATAGATCATGATAACAAGAAAAAAGAAGTGAACATCAACAGAAAAATAATAAAACGGACACACACATAGAACTTACAACTTGCCACACACCGTAGAAAATAGTCAGATTAAATTTATTATACACTTATAACAAAGAACTTAGTATCGTTATAAAATAGCGGATTTCATTTGAAGAACCGAGGCACTCATTTTACTGAATTCGATGAAAGATAAATTCTGTTAAACATTAATCTAATAAGGAATGAAGTGTATTGTAGAAGACGAGTTAGTAGTATAATAATAATCTTAAGTATACCTTACCTATCTAATAAAAAATAAGAGTTTATTTTCGAATTGTACTTCAAAGCATCATGGAAAATTAATTTAAAAGAAGAACCTTAATAGTATGTTTTCAAAACTGTCTAGTGGCAAAGACATGGCAAATCTATTTTTTTTTATAGTTTCAAAACAAACGAAGCATGCCTTCCGATTGAGGAATTATCTACTATGAACAGGAACAAAAGCAAAAACCTTAAAAACAACACTTATACTGGTACTGAAGATTTTTTTTGTTATTCGATCTTAGAGAGGCCTTAACAGTGCATCGGGGTTGAGATTCTAGGTAGTGGGGCGATCGCAAAAAGATCACTAGAAGGAGAAATAACAATTAAAAGTTGGCTCATAATGGCGGACACCGAGAATCGGGCTTAAACCTGGCGACTGGTAGAATGCTGAATTGATTACGTAACGTCCTGTCTTGAGCTTTTATGACTTCGACATTAGGTACGATGTTCATTATTTGTACTCTTTATGCCTGGCCACAGTAGTGACTTCTTCTCATTATCTTTCACCTTGCGTGGAAACGCATCTCTGAGATATGTAAAAACTGCGTCGAGTATAATATACTCCGAGTATAACTTGACTCCGAAAACATTTAAAATCTTCCATATAAATTCCCTTTCCCTTCCCATTCTCCTAACCTTTTAACTCTTGCCTTCTTATTTTTGTTTATTTCAGTGTGGTACATTCTGTCCTTACAGTTAAATATAAGTTTTGGAGATATTTGTGGATATTTTTTTCTGTTGTCAATATATGAGTACACTCAAGAGCAATGAATTCGGGTGATTAAAATATCATTAATATGTCGAAAAACTAAGAAAGATAGCTTATTCAAATAAAAAGTATTTTATATAGAATTTAATACTACTCAAATAAAATTATTAAAACTCTTTAGTTACTGTGAAGAAATGCCATTATAAAGGCTAAAACAAAATATGAACTTTTCTGAACTAAAACTTTTCTGAAAATCGAACTAAGAATTCATTGCATTTGCGTATGAATAAAGTGTTTTTTTATTATATTTATTTTTTTTTTAATGTTCTTAATCTACAAATAATAAAAAAAACGTTTGTGTCACACTAACACTTTCCCGGCGTTTAGACTAGCCCTCCCCCGCCAACAACCCCCCCTTCCATTCCCCTGGAGGGAGAAACCCCCTCCCCCCGCTTGCTGATTCGTAGTATATTTGTAATAAATATCCCGTGGTTTTATATGGTATTTTTCCAAATAAAGATGTAGTATTTTCTTTAATAAGGCGGATGTTAAATATTATTCGTGTTGCTAGCATAAGAGATATTAATACCAACATTTGGCTACTTGATTTCGGTCCAACAAGGCATTTGTTTACCGAATCTCAAGCATCTAAGCTCAATATCTCGGGATCGAAGTATGACTAGCGAGCCTCTGATGGACCGATTTCAACTACAACTTTTTCAACTCTTGCCATGACCAAATGACGCGTGCATTCCAAAATTAGGCACAATCGGATGAAGCGTTTGGGCGCTATCGTGGAGGAATCCACAAACACAGCCAGAGGGTCAGACAGACAGACAGACACACATACAGACTTGAGTCTGAAAATGGTTTTATTCGTCTCAGAGGGGGGGGGGGGGAGGGGCAAAATGTATATATTAGTCTTCATGTCAAAAAATTTGTTTAGCGTGTTCACAATACTTTACTATCTCGTCGGTTGGTAGGCTGGTAAAGTAATACATTTTATCTTAATACCAACTTAATTACATGTATATATGTACGTTTCAACCATATTTAGATACATATGTAATTCATCCATAATCCAAAATAATTGTTGAGTAAATGCCTAAGGCATTAGCCTAATAATATAATATCATGTCCTAATATTAATATTAATAATCCAAGCTAAACCAGTGGCAGTAAATTGAAGCTGTTTAGGTGGCGCTCAGACCACCGCAATCAAATTAACCAGCACAATTCCGATAATAATATTCGACATTCATAAATCACGAACCAGTCGCCTCTCTTTGCCGCAAATAGCAGACGAGAACCATTTCCAAATGCTACATCCCTGATATGTCCAATATTTTAATATATGTTTTGGTAACTTTTATTAGGCTAGGCTGAGGTTGGACATTGATTTTGCTTTCCTGGCCCAAGAGAAAGTATGAAAGCACTAAAAAAAATGAGATGAAGACGGAAATATCCATGTTGACTCCCCCCCCCCCCCCCCTGACACAATTAGGATTATTTCCAGACTGAAGTCTTTGTAAATCTGAGTGTCTGTGTGTTTGTGTGGAGGGGGGGATTGTTTAAGCGGCTTGAGATCAAAATACTTGAGGCTTTGCGATCAAAATACTGATATGTGTCATAAATACTCATCTGATATGTTTCCATCAGATATGTATATGTCATCTGACATTATCGTATCTGATGATATGACATATATATACCTAAATTGGCGCGAGCACACGAACTTCGAGACATATGAGGAACGAGCGGATTACTTTAAGGTTGCACTGCTCTATAATAGACGGACCATAACCGACATGTCTTTCCTAAATGACATCCTTCATGGTTTAATAGACTATCCAGCTTTAACTGAGCGAATTTCCTTGAGAGTGCCCCCCAGAAGTACCCGAGTTTCTCGTTTGTTTCACGTGCCCAGATGTAATACAAGCCACTTCATTAACTCTACTATGATACGGTTACTCTGCTCTTTTAATAACAGGTTTAATGACCTTGACATTTTTTCTCTGGACAGGAAGCCTTTTCTTCACGCAGTCGAAGAAAAGCTCAGGAACAATAATTAATTTAAATATTTATAAAATACGCACTACTTATTACTTTATTATATACAATGTATTTATGTGTGTATGTATGTTTATATGTATATATGTCAATAGTACACGTATGTATGGCCATTTACGAACGTATATTACATATAGTGTTATAACAATCCCTCCCTTCCATTTCCATTCCCCTATTGTACTTATACATTTAAATTTAGAAATGCTTCTTTTCCTTTTTTCCTTTTTTCTTAAAATAAAGCTTATAAAATTATTATCCTTTAAATATGTGCTTTATATGATTTGCTAATTTGAAATATATTAATGGCTATATTAACGTTAATTTATACAGTATTCTTTAATTCTGTATATATTTAGCTAATGAAAAATAAAAAAATAAAATAAAATATCGTATCTTGCTTACAAGACAACTTTACACAGAATCGAGGATTGAAAATATCGCAAAACGCTTTATTTTCTCATGTTTACCAACGGTGATAACACCCATTGCTTACTATAAGACTAAACACTAATGTTTTGGGATTTAGGATATAGACAACAAACCAATATATAGTTTGTTTCCTTAATTTCCTCCTGGCAATTAAAGGATTCGTAATATTTTTCAAACAACTAACGCACTGATGTAATTGAAGTAAATACAAAAATACAAAACCTTCAGAAGCTAATGATATTGCTATAGAAACAGCAAAACTGTCACTATCAGTAATACCTGCTAAAAGCATTATTTCATATTTAACAATTCCACTTTAACCCAAAGAATGTCCCGACAAGGAGGGTAGTTTTTTTTATAACAAAAGATTGTCATAATTCTGGGGATTACCTGGCCCACCGTCGCCTGTATTATATGTTTTTTATAGTACAAGAGCTTAAGAGTATACGAGTTTTTTTCGGAATAGTTTAAAATTACGCTAAAAAAAACAAAAAGAACTCAAAAACAAATATTAGTAGAAAGGAGGATGAAACCAAACGTCCCCTCTGGCCAATAACCATCAGACATAGGTCGCTGAAAAGCTATTTTCATGACTGATCCTAAAGGACCAGTTCTAAATGAAGTTTCTGGATTATTAAATACTAGACTAAATACTAGACTTATGATACATTTATTTTTTTTCAAGAAATATGCCCTCACAATTTTTAATATTTTGCATTCGCTAGAACCATTGTAAAAAGCAGTTGGACCAGTCTTTCTTAAGGACGTTTTCTTGACTTCGTGGAACGCATTTACCGCCGATTCTGGGATCATAAAACGCGTGTCTCTAAGTTTGTCTCTAATTTTAGGAAACAAAAAGAAGTCGTAAGGTGCAACGTCTGGGCTGTACGGCGGATCCGTTATCAGTTCTAAATTTGACACTTTCAAATACGCTTCCGTTACCTTAGCGGAATGCGCGGACGCGTTATCGTGGTGAAGGACGACATTGCTTCGAGGACGCCTTTTGGTAACATATTCTAACAATCTGGGCGAGCAAATGTTGACGTACCAATCTGGAGTCACTGTCCTTTGGTATTCAAGCGACACTGTCCTGATTAGACGAAAAAACAAGCAACTATTTTCTTACCAATACTTCAACTTATTTTAACTCTCTTTGGAAAAACTTCAAAGTGTATATACCGATTCTGCCGATTGATTTTGTCTTTCTGGTTCAAAGCAGTACACCCAGGTTTCGTCACCTGTCACCGTACATAACTTGCCCTTCTTACATAACTCTGCTGTCATTTTTAGACAACACTCTACGCGCAGTCGTTTCTGGTCTTCCGTCAAATCATGCAGTATCCATCGAGTGCAAAACTTCCGTACCTCCAGATATGCATGTAAAATCTTTAGCACTTGACTCATTCCAATGCCGAATACAATACAAATTTTCTCACAAGTATTTTTTTCGTCAGTCTCAATTGATCGACGTACGATATCAATATTAGATTCGGTAACCGCTGGCAGTCCCTCATGTGCATCGTCTTGGAGATGATAAACTCACTGAACCACGCATACACAGAGCTACAAGATGGGTAATCATCGCCAAATGCCAATTGAAGAATCTAGCAACTCTCTAACGGACTTGAGCCGCAGCAAAAATCGTAAAAATTCATTGTAATTCTGAGACCCGATTTTCAAAACGCCGCCACAATGACAATCTCGCAAGACACAAAGTAACATATTCCCAGAGAGTACCATTTCAAATTTCGTAATTGGTTTTCTATTTCTTTCAGTATGACCCACGTATTAGTTAATATAGCGATCAGTCTTAAATAATTGTAAACAAATGTTACAGCTATAACAAAATCTATGTTAATGTATCTAAAATATCATTCATTACAGAAAAACATTATTACGCTGCAGTCTCACAATAACAAACCAATTGTCATTTATGAAAACTGATAATGAAAACATGTTGCATCACAATTGTTACTTTGGCAGTTCCTCTCAAAAAAAAGCTATGGCGACTCGAAACATGGCGGCGTGGTGTGTCTTCGCATACCCGGTCGGTTTTTTATTTAATGACCGATTTCGACCACAGTCTATTTCTTTTAGATGTAAATTTTCTTCCTCAATGACTTGAGACTAACCTCCTAGTAACAAATGACAGTCATAAAATAATCTTTCCATGGATATATGTTTGGTCGTTATTTGTCGGTAGGAATACGTCCCATACATTTTTCCCATCCTCCTTTGATATAGAAACCGTTTTATTTTCGATCTTTAAAAAAATCATATAGTGGTAATTTTTTTTAAAGTAAACTTGGTAAAATTGTTAAAATAGCGCCAATCAGTTTAGCAGATGAGTGCAAACAGAGGGTAGGGAACGCTAAAATTGTATTGGTATTGATTAGCATTTGTAATGTAACAGATCGTCACGCAGACGAGCGCTGAGTCGCTCAACGTGTCTCGGTTCGCCACTTGACATGCTGCACTTCTGACGCGGGACGATCACTCTTCTGTTGTGCATCGGTGCACCTGTTAAAGATAGCGGACGTTGAATATTACTCGTAATACCGATGTTGTAAAGTGCATCTGTGTCTGCTAAATCGGAAGTAATACAAGTTGAAGTGGGTGACGAAAATGACATGGAAAGAGAGCCAGATCAGACAGAAAGGATATATATATTTCTATTTTTCGGAAACCAAATCAGAACTCCTTCTTGCATCATATGTGTTTGATTTTTGAATGGATTTCATTTTACTTTAGCGCCAAATATCACAAGATATTCACATGGAATACGTAAACATTTTGTGAAAAAACTCAACAACATCCTCTTGAATAAACGCAATTTTGGCTCCGAATAAATATGTCCTGCATTTTATTTTAACAAAAATATTAACTTAAAAATAATAAACCATATTTAGCGTAATTTCTGAAATATATCGTTAACCCTGTTTTTTTAATTAACCTCTAACCACTTAACTCCAAAAAGATAATCATATTGTGATGTACCTAAACGATAATAATGCGTAAATTTGATTCATGATTACCAATAACTTAATTTTAAGTGTTTCGTATTATTAATATGAAAAATGAAATGGTTGGTATTTTTATTATGTGTAGGTACACCAATGAAACAATATATACATACATATACGATATTTATGAACTTATTTCATACGAGATTTCCCGGTTCATTCAATTTAAAAATCAAATAGCAAACGCAGGTCGCCGTAAGCATTCAAATTCGTATTTCGAACGAGCCACGCATAGCAAGCGTCGGCGCTTTTAAGGGCCTACTATTTAATTAATATATCTTCTCCGTCGTTCCCTCATTACTGAGGATCGTGGCCACTAGACAACAGTTTACCTACGAGGCTCCTCCACTTCGACCTGTCTTCTGCATGGCGGGTTGCAGATTGTATTGACCCTTTTGTAACTTCTTTGCTGAGGTCGTTCCATCTGGACGGTGATCTGCCTCTGCTTCTTCTTCCCTCCACTTGACCCCCGGAAAGCATTTTCTCCAGATTATCTGGGTTTCTCCTGGCAACATGACCGAAGAACTGCAGGACCCTTCTCATGCATACGGTGGAGAGTCTCACTTGGGTGTCGAGTTCTTCCAGGACAGATTTGTTAGTGCGGCGTGCTGTCCATGGGATTCCTAGCATTTTACGCCAACACCACATCTCCAGTGCATCGATTTTGGTGCGTATCCGAGCCTTCAGGGTCAATGTCTCCGATGCATAGAGAAAGATCGAGAAAACCAGAGCTCGAACCAGCCTGACCTTAGTCTGCTTGCTTATACCCCGATTCTTCCACAGCTTTTCTAGCTTGCTCATGGCCGATCTTGCCATCTGGCTTCTGCGTGAGACTTCCTTTTCACAGTTTCCGTCGTTGCATATCATGGAGCCCAGATAGACAAAGTCTTTCACAGCTTGAAGGTCACTCAGCTCGTTGGTGCGTTGCACAGAGGCGTAGCTAGGGGGGCGGGGCAGGGGGGTACATATGTCCCTGGGCACCACAGCTTAGGGGGCGCCAAAATGAGGATCGATTTAAACTAACTTTTGTATTTTAATTTTATAAAAATGAATGTATTTTAAAACGTGAGGTGTTGAACGAAAAATTAAAAATCTTAGCGTATCCAGTCCATAATATAAACTGAAAATAACATTTTTTTTGGCCCCAGTGAGTCTCCAGACTCTCGATACGAGAAGGGGCGCAGATATCGTATCTTGTCCTCGGGCGCAAATTACCCTAGCTACGCCACTGGCGTTGCATGGTTCCAGTCCGGTCCACAAACAGGAGTTTGGTCTTGCTGCGGTTCATGTGCAGTCCATACTCCTTGGTTTCCTTCTCCACCCTGCGTAATAGGGTCGCCAACTCATTTTCATCGGCACCTATGATATCGTGTCGTCGGCGAATCTTAGGTTGTTGATTCTGAGACCTCCTATGCGAATTCCACCCTCCCATTCGTCTAGGACTTTTCTCATTATATGTTCGCCGATCAAATTAAAGAGTTTCGGAGATAACATGTACCCTTGTCTGACGCCTCTCTCTGTTTTGAAGGACTTCGAAAGCTCATCGTCCAACTTTACTCTCGAAGCGCCTTCCATGTACACTGTACAGACTCTGTATGAGGAATATAAGGTGGTTTGGGATCCCCAATTCGCGCATAACCTCAAAAATCTTCCCCCAGTCCACGCAATCAAAAGCTTTGGCATAGTCGATGAAACAGAGAGCCATTGGAATATTAAACTCCCTGCATTTCTCTATAAGTTGGCGAATGTTGAAGATTTGCTCACGCGTGCCTCGTCCTCTTAGGAAACCGGCTTGCTCAATCGAGATTTGTGGGTCTATGAAGCACTCCAGCCTCTTGTTAAGAATGCTAAGGAGAATCTTGCTTGCGTGAGAGATAAGCGAGATCGTACGGAAATTTTCACATTTTCGAGTCGAGCCTTTTTTATGCAATGGGACCAAGATGGATTCGGTCCAATCTTCAGGCCACTCTCCAGATCTCCACACCTTCTGGCATATATTGTGTATAACACGAACACCATCCTCACCTAGGTTCCTCAAATGTTGCGCCGTAATTTTGTCACCTCCACATGCTTTGGGCTTTAAGCGCGAATTAGCTGCACGGACTTCCTCCAGAAGTATATCAGGTTCACGTTCCGGACATTCGTCCATCCTGTGTTCATGCACCTCGTTATGTTCTAGGTCACGATATAATTCTTGGCAATAAGTTCGCCACCACCGGAGAATCTGCTCTTTGTCCGTTAAGACAACTCCTTTGCCGTCCTCCAAGGTCCAGTTTTTTGTCTTGAAATCTTTTGCAAGAATCATGACGTGTTGAAACATATCCTTGGTGTGCATCGTATTGGAATTGTCCTCTATTTTTTGACAGATCTTCTTAACCCCTCCTGTTGCGAGGTAAAAACTCACCCATCACTTTTGCGCGCGACATTTTCGCGCGCGAAATCAACGCCAGTCGACGACCTTGATAAAAACGACCATAACTTGTAAACCACTATACGGATCGTAAAAAGAAGAACTGTAAAATGATCGCATTGAAATTTGACATATAAAACATTATAATCTTATCTCGTAAATCAATTAAGATAATAATGGCGACAAATTACAAATTTGGCGAAGTGAAAAAACTCGCCTATTTATCATTTCGATGTTTTTATCACAAAACACGAAAGTCTATGCGGAAATTGTATTTACAGTTATGTTCTTTATTAAATGCTTTACCAAAACCATTATTTTGTTTTACTTCTTTGCATACAAAAATATTTAGTTTTTCAGTCATAATAACCAAGAAAAATTTGATGTCTCCTCGTAAAAATTTTTTTTTTTAATTTTGTATTTCTGACTACTTAGGGACTTTATTTATATGAAATTCTTTCATAATAACTTTTCCACTACACTACACTTCTTATAAAATCATACCAGACTTTTCAACTTTGTCTGATATTACAGAAAAATCCAAACTTTTGCGAGTCGGTGACGAAAATTTGGTATTAATTTTAACAGGTCATAATACAAAAGTGGATAAAGTTTTTCAAATATATTGTGTTATTATGTGCTTATTATATGTCTAATAACTAATTATTATACTCTAAAGAGTCACATTTCATAGAAAAACTATAGGAAATCACACTCAAAATATGGTAATTCTTTCATACTAATTACGTAAACAAATAGGTATGCGCACCCCGCGATTTCGCGAATATCGATAAAATTAGGCAGCGCGCCTGTCTATGCAATATCGCCGCGGTGCGTGCTCATTTGTTTAGGCAAATTCGGAGTGTGATTTTCTAGTTTCTTCTATGAAATGTGACTGGAGTATAATAATTAGTTATTGGACATCTAATAAGCGTCAAGTTTTCAATACATTCGAAAAACTTCTAACCACTTTTGTATGCCTTTGCAATTATTATGAAATCAGACTATCGCGGTTGCTTCACATTATAGCTTTATAAACGAATTTACCGCGTGAAGTGTGTAGCACCCGACGTTTCGGCGACGTTGCCCAGGGTAGACTGGACAGCGGCGGCTGCAACGTCGCCGAAACGTTGGTGTCTAAACTTTACGTGGTAAATTCGTTTTTTAACCACATTTGTATCATGCCTTTGCAATTATTATGAAAAAGATTATCGCGGTTGTTTGACATTATAAATAGCTTTATAAACGAATTTACCGCGTGAACTTTGTGGCACCCGACGTTTCGGCGACGTTGCAGCCGCCGTTGTCCAGGGTAGACTGGACAGCGGCCGCTGCAACATCGCCGAAACGTCGGGTGCTACAAACTTCACGCGGTAAATTCGTTTATAAAGCTATTTATAATGTCAAACAAACGCGTTAAGTTTTTGATTTTATAATAATGGCAAAGGCATTATACAAAGTGGTTAAAAAACGAATTTACCGCGTGAAGTTTGTAGCACCCGACGTTTCGGCGACGTTGCAGCCGCCGTTATCCAGAGTAGACTGGACAGCGGCCGCTGCAACATCGCCGAAACGTCGGGTGCTACAAACTTCACGCGGTAAATTCGTTTTAAAAGCTATTTATAATAATAATAATTATTATTATTAAAAAATCCTAGAAGAAAACTCAACAAACCATTTTTTTTTTATTTACTAAATTTCCAGTAGGTACAAAATTTTATAGTAACAACACTCATTTGATAAAAATAAAACAAACATGTAATACAAAATAAACAAATAAAACAATTGTACCGACTAAAATAAAAACTTTCATCAGTTGGATTAGGTATACATGTATTGGTTTCTTTATATACAAAGGAAACATAGAAAAATTTGACAAAAAAAATCTAAGTGAAAAAAGTTGACAAGATTGGATTTTATCAATTATATTTTATGCGACTTATGCTTTCAATTTTTTTATTGGTACTAAATTTCCAGTACAAAATACATGAACGTTTAAAAATTGCCACATTTGATAAAAACTTATAATGTATCACAAAAAACACATCATGTTACATCACAGCGTGATTACGTATGAATAAAAAAAATAGAATACAAACGAAACATAGAAAAATATAAACAATTAAAAAATTGCGGAGTATCGGCTTATTCAACGGTAGTGAGTAGTGAGCGACGGCGGCAACTTGTGGCTTGCCGATACAAACAAGCTGTACACTGAGAAAAATATAGCGCTGTAATACACGGAAATACGCATGTTTCAACAAGGATTACGTATATTTCATTAGGTGCGACTTGGGATCTCGCTTCTAACATGGCAGCATGTAGTAGTATACGTACGGTTAGTCGGACACATGAATCATGTTAAAATATAATGATACATATAATCGAGTAATGGAGTTTCATCAAAACTCCTTGTAATACAACAAAATTTCGAGTAAAACCTCATAAATAGAATAGAAAACGAATTTACCGCGTGAAATTTGTAGGACCCGACGTTTCGGTGACGTTGCAGCCGCCGTTGTCTAGGGTAGACAACGGCGGCTGCAACGTCACCGAAACGTCGGGTCCTACAAATTTCACGCGGTAAATTCGTTTTCTATCCTATTTATAATGTCAAACAACCGCGATAGTCTTCGATTTTAGAGTAAAACATCGTTATTCTATATAAAACATTATGTAAGAATCAATCTAATATTTTTCTCAGTGTGAGTCATACAGTTTATCAGTTGGTACATAAAATTATACCTAATGATGAAATACAGTTATTACCAAGTATCAGAGATGGATAACTTTTATTTTTTAGGATAGAAAACGAATTTACCGCGAGAAATTTGTAGGACCCCACGTTTCGGTGACGTTGCAGCCGCCTTTGTCTAGGGTAGACAACGTCACCGAAACGTCGGGTCCTACAAATTTCACGTGGTAAATTCGTTTTCTATCCTATTTATAATGTCACAACCGCGATAGTCTTCGATTTTGGATAACTTTTAGTTTGTATCGAGCACCGAGCCAACACCCCCCCCCCCCCCCAAATTCTACAGATCCAATCAATCATCACACATCCATCCATCCATCGTACTGAAATAATGATACTATAGGTAAACTAATGTCAACTATTTTTATAAAAATCACTATAAAACAGAGAATCAGCCTACTCCAATGTATGGAATTCCTCGAAACAAGGTGGTTCCAAACACAGTGGCTTTAAGCACTTCTTACACTGGAACCTGGTTCTTGGTCCAATCTTACCTGGTACTCGAGGACGACGTAGTTTGCACCAGATACATTGAATTCGCGGAGTACTACCTGCAGCATTGGCAGGTATTAGCTCTGGGTAATGTCCATGCCCAGAGCCTGAAAAACGTACAGCTGGTAAGCGGACGTCTCTGGTTGGTCGTACATGACTTGCTCGAAGAGGGACATGAGCCAAATGCTGCTCCATAATCTCTTCAATCAAATTTAATCGAAAGTCCTTGTGAGAAATCATTCTCTTCTCGGGAAAACACTTTCTGAAGACAATGCAACTGTTAAATACAGATACATTGAGGAGTCTCTTGAAAAGTTTCTTGTACCACTTCATATTTTTTTTAGTTTCAACCAGGAAAGGCTCTAGCTGTTGATCCTTCTTGTCAACACCACCCATTTTGAGATTGTAGTCCGCAATAAGCGCCGGTCTATAGTGTGATGGACGTCCAGGTCTACCGTCTATTAGTAGAGACTCAGTGGTATGGTATGTTGACGTTACGTAAATCTGGTTCTTATCTTGGTAAGCCATCACAACAACATCCCCGGAATGCCGTGCTAGACAAGTGCCTTGATCAACCTTTGCCAGTTGGAGCAGTGCCGGCACATTTTTGCGCGATCTACGCAAAGTGCCAACACAATCTGTTTTGTTCCGCTTCAGAAACCTTGATAACATAGGCGAATTGAACCAATTATCCATGTACAAAATATAGCCTTTGTTTAGAAGAGGCTTCATGAGGCGTGCGACAATCTCGGTGCTCTTTGGAAGCGGAGATTGATCAGCGTGATTTTTACCCGTATAAATATGAAACGACCACAGGTAACCAGTAGTCGATTCGCAAATTTCAAATGTTTTAATGCCGAATTTGGCGGATTTAGTTTTAATGAACTGCTTGAAGAGCAGGTTACCTTTCCATAACAGCAACGACTCATCCAACGATATGTCTTGTTCCATCACGTAATTAGTTTGAAACTTTTCGTTGAAGTGATCAACCAATGGACCAAGACAGAAAGTCCTGGGTGAGTCGGGCGTGCGGGTAGACTTGTCTACAAAATGAAGGGCTCCGCTTAAATACCAAAAACGGTCTTTTGATATTAGATTTCTAAACACGGGGTTTTTCAACAGGGGATGATTTGAAAATTTATCATTTTGTGATGGCAGCCTAACAATGCCACTCAAAAGGTAAAATGCAAGAAGTATCATTATTTCATGCACATTTGTCTCGTACCAATCTCTAGCAAACCTTTCCGAAGCAGCCGACAGTTCTATAGCATACCGATTAGTTTCCTGCACGATATGCTCCAGAATTTGATCGTCCCAAAAAGAGCGGAACGCCTCATATTCACTTTGGACCTGAACGGTAGGACCAGCGCGACAATGAAATTCTTCCCGGCGGCCCCTAAAAGTATCCATAGGGAACCACTGGAATTGCATTGCCGTTCTATCTCCTTCGAACAGTTCCCGCGATATGATGGATTCCGCATCCACTGACAACTCGTTCTCGTCGCTTTCGTCCGCATTCGTGCCGACGTCCCGCAGCCGCAATAACCTTGCTGTCTCCCTAGCGCGCCGATCACGAGAAACCTTCTCCGCCTTATCCACTAACTCTTTCAATGGCGCGGGGATGTCTTCATCATTCTTACATACTTCAATAATCGGATCACCTCGACACCACACAGTCTCACCGAGCACAGCTCTGTTGGCGGCGTGCCTACCGCCTCTAAACCCCCTCGACCCCGCCGCCGCTCGCCCCCGTCGCCCCCCGCCGGCTGCCCGCCCCCGGCGCCCGGCGCCCGCCGCGCCGCCTCGCCCGCCAGCCACTGCGCCGCCTCCTTCGCCAGCCGCCGCGCCGGCCCGTCCGCTGCCCGCCGCTCCGCCCCGTGCGCCGGCTCTCAAGCGCCGCCCGCCCGCTGCTCTCCCCTGGACTCGCCCCGCCGCCGCCAAAGGGACGCTGAAAATTCAAATTTAAACAATGATGTTAGCTTACTGCAGATGCTGTTTTGAGTTGTGGAACGTTAAGAGAAGCTTTAGATGAAATCACAAAATGGACTCAAGTCTGGGTTATTAAAATCAACCCTAAGAAATGCATCTCGGTATAACGATAACGGACAACTAGAAATGGGCAAACCATATTGAAAACATCGTAAAACGGGCAAACTCACTTCTATATTTGGTAAAGAAAGCTTTTCAAGTATTGACGATACAGACATTTCAAAAAATTAACAAAACCTACAGTCGTCCTCTGATTGAGTATTGTTTTCAAATCTGGAATCCTTATTTTGCCAAGGACATCGACCCGCTTGAAAGTATACAACGTAGAGCGACAAAACTGCCAAAAACCTTAAGAAAAACACCCTATGAACGTAGATTAAAAATCCTCAAACTGACAACTCTGGAGCGACGGAGATGCAGAGGAGATCTCATAGAGACATACAAAATACTGAGGCAACACTATGACTGCCTAGAGTTGGAAAGCATGTTTGTGTTCAATTCAAACCGTCACTTAAGAGGTCACAGCCTGAAACCGCCGAGCGACCGAGATGCCAATGGGGTTCAAAAATCTGGAATACGCAGAACGACTCCGCAGATTGCAGCTGCCTACACTTAAGGATCGTCGGACCAGGGGTGACCTCGTTGAAACATATAAGATCCTCAACGAATGCTACAATTGCCCCTAAATTGCAATTGCCAACATAAATTTCAATAAATTTGTTTGTGATCGTTTTGTGAATTTCTGAAAACTTACTCGATGGTGAAAACAAAGTAAAAATAAGATAACCTTTAACTGGTGACGAGCGTTATAGTGCGCTTATATAGGAGAGATTATGGGAGAACGAAGACACGTGCGACCCCGTCGCACTTACGACGCACAATGGCAAATGTAGTCTGGCCGCTTCGGTTAATTCTCGCGTTTGTACTTTGTCTACTGTCTTGATGTACCTACCCCCACCAATCGATCGATCAAAAAGTCAATATAAAATGAATAAGTTCTAACCTTAGAGCACTCGGCGACCAAACAGAGGCAGGTGATGATGTGCCAGAGCCAGCGGGCGAAGACCGAAGAGCGCGCAACGGAGACCTCTGGAAAGTAAGAATATTCCGCCTTTACTATATTTGCTATATAAGGATTACAAAATATGGTGCGTGTATGTATGTGTGGGTGTGTGTATCTGTAGTGCGAATGTGCTTGTGAGTGCTTGTGCATGCTAATTCAATCCGATCTGATAATCAGCTTTTCACGTACTTCCTTAACAAAGGATCGACTATTCTGATGGTTAAATATGTCAATATCGTTAAAGCATACATTGTATGCATACATAACGCGCGGCAATAACGAATTGGAACCATAGTTAGTGTTGAACCTTGGTACGTAAAAAGTTGAGTGAGCACGTGCGAGTCGGGAAGGCGCTCATATGCTCACCCTACTCCGGAGGTATGAACTGTCCAACCCAGTATGAACACTTGTAGCAATTTTTTTAATATTATCTTTTATATTACTTGTAATTTCTTCTTATAATGATTATTTATTATGATTATTTTCTTTAATTATGATTGTTTGCTTTGCTACTATTGGCCCCACTTTGGGCACCATTTTGTAGCGAATTATTTTTTATTTACATTACTTATTGTTGTTGCTTCTATTGGCCCCACTTTGGGCACGCCATTTTGTAGCAATTTTTTTTAAATTTATCTTTTTATTTTCTTTTATTGTTATATTTAATTTCTTGTTATATTGTTTGAGTCTATGGATTATAATTTTAATATCTATGCTAATCAATCTTCAACCAATCTTCAAACAACCTTCAAACAGCCCCACCAATTGGGAGACATTTGTAGCGTATAACTTTTATTTTTATATTATTACTTACTTAGACGTGCGCGCGATGTGTCATCAGCGATAAGCGCTTGATGAAGAAGATAAAATTGAACGGAGAAGTGACTAAACGAAGAGGAAGATGCTAATATATGTATAAAGATATTCAAAGTATGCAGAGAATAAGATTTCAAGTGGATAGCCCTGTTTCCTCTTGTACGCGCTCCTTCATATGTGAATTTCTCCTGTCCTGACTAAAATGTATTCTCCAAAAGAAGAAGAAGAATAATAAGGAGTATTCTATGTGTCTAGACCAATTTGTTAGACCCTTATGCACTTGGTTTTAGATAGTTTGAATCAATTTGAGGTTTATAAGTTAAGATCGGCTTGTAACCTACACTTTTAAGATCTCGTCTTGATGAGAAATATTGATTTTTGATGTTCTATGACACAATTCTTATCTAGTGGATTATCAAAGGTGTTCTATAGTTAAATACTTCCAGATCAATGTATGCTAATAGTTTTAAGTCACTTTCTCAATATCGGCTGACGATTGCTCCAATCAGCTGAGATTTTTTTATTTTTTAAGGTACTTATAAGTACGATATTTGTCATTACTGAATATCCGACATCGTTTGATTTGTCGATGCACTATTTATCACACTGACGGATGCTACAGTCTTCCGTCAGGGCGTTGTGAACTCAGGAGTTATTTTTTTTATATATTTATTGGATCACGAGATAAATTTATACCAAGGCGCCAATCTCGCGTATTCCTTTACTGCGTTCGTTCATCCGTTAGTGCTGCATCTGATCTATCGAATCAATTTCTAATTATGATTTAGCTCAGTCTATTTAGTTTTATTTTATTTAGTGGTTTATTGCTATTACGCTTCATTTTTAACGAATATATAAACGTTTTATTGTTTTATTGAGTTTTAATCTTATTTTAATACATTTTATATTCTCTTGTCGGCATTTTTACAGTTATCTGCTTATCGACGGTAACATTTCTCGCTTTTCTTTTCCGCTAGATGTCGCTACAAGTTTTGAAATTGATTTAAATTTTAGGATAATGAATGAATCGACTAATTACTACTTTTACGCTTTGAAGACCATTCACCTTGCCTTCCCGTTGCTGCGTATAGATGGCAATAGGTGTACTTACTTGGCATGGTTTGGTTTAGATATTAAGTATTCTATTTGACAGGAGGCGTTCGATTTTATATCATTACACACTTTTATGTAGAAACGACATATCTGATACTACTCGCCGGTCCTCTAATGTCTCTAAACCGTAGCGTTGCAGACCTTCAGCGTACGACAAGCCGCTGGAAAATAAGCGGTAATTTAGATGACGTATAAATCGTTTTTGAATACGCTCAATCCTCAGCTTGTATGTAGCATACTGTGGAGACCAAATATTAGAAGCAAATTCAAGCAGGCTGCGTACGTATGCAACATAAACCGTTGTCAAAGAATGAGTGTTTTTAAGAGGTCTACAAACTCTCATGATAAAACCGAGGGTGCTGTAAGCCCTGTTGACGACTGAATCAATGTGCTTATTCATAAAAGCTTGCGATCTAAGATGACTCCTAGATCACGCACTCGATCTACTTCCAGAATTTCATCATTGCCAATTGTATATTTAAAGTTAATTATATATAAAAGTCAATTGTCTATGTATATTGTAATTATAATAAAAGCCAATTGTATATAAAAGAGCTATTAGCTCAACATGATTGACACGATCAAAGGCCTTTGAGAAGTCAGTATATATCGCGTCCACCTGAATACGCCGATCCATACGTCCCAAAGTATAATCAGTAAAATGAGCGAGGTTTGTAACAACCGACCGATTTTTAAGAAACCCGTGTTGGTGCTCTGTGAACGAGCTAGCGAGAGCTTGATATAGCTATATAGATAATGCTTTATTTAAGAGAAAGTAGTACAAAAATTATGTCTTAAAAACTACCCAACTAGGTGCACGTACTAGGGTAGATTCTTTTCTTTTAAATTAAGATGCGCACGTAATTTTATACTGCAATTATAGAACTATGGTAATATTTTACTTGTTTATATAATATTTAACATTATACATATAATATTCTCATTTATACATAAATATATACATTTACCTACTTCTATTATTTACATACTATTATTATTTACATACATTTGCATTTACGTACATGTATTTATTAGTAATCGAAGGGGGAGTGAATGGGTGGCAAGGTGAACGCTCACATGTGGCAAGACAGCTGTCCTAAACCTACCACAGCCGGTTCGTAAGTCCGGAATCCACTGCTCACCCCCCAGAAGTGTAAAAAAATAGTATTATGATGGGCCCGACTCCGGTCGGTGAATTCCATGGCAGCTCCGTTTGTATTTATTTATTATAATTGATTAAATTGATAACGTCGTTTTAAACGAGGATATTTTAGTCAGTTTCCCCTGGAAATCTACCTTCTGGCGCTCCTATACGGTCTGCGCACCGTGCGGCATAAGCCAATCGATCGCGCACTCTGACTAACAGTCAGGGGAGTCTGGAAGCAGTACTGTTTCCTATAGAGCGGGGGTGGTTGCGGACCTTACGGCGACTGCTCTTGAAACGACCATCGGCAACCCGATCCTGGGTAAACAGCCTGGCAAAGGATGCCGTGGTCCGCGATAGATTCGGTTTACACCGTCTCACCGCTTCGTAAGGGAGAGGACCGCGCAAGCGACCTCGAACTCTCGAATCTGGTCGCAATTGGAAGTAAGGGCGTGAGTGTAAGCCCGTTGGGTTACACTTCTGGCTATCTCGCGGTTAAGGCGTTGGCCTCTTACGGCTGTTATAAGTTCCACTATGATATAATATTGATATTGGAAAATATTGATATAATATTGATATTGGATAATAATATTGGAAAATAAATAAATATTTGTATTTCTTACCTCTCTGTAGCTTGGAGAGAGGAAATGGTCCGGCCAGTAGTAGGCCGTGCCGGGCGGCGAGCGCTGTTCAGTCCTGGGCGGCGGGCGGCGAATCGTCGGCCTCTTGAACGGCGACGGCGTCTGAGGCTCGGCAGCCGACGCGCCGGCACTGGTCGATGGTTGCGGCTCAGCCGACGCGCCGGCACTTGTGGACGGTTGCGGGTCCGCCGAGGACGGTGACGAGTGACTATCGAAAGATAAAAACACAATAAATAAATTGACTGATACTGTCTGACAGTCTGACTAGAGACTGACATATATACTTACAATTGTCGGAGAGTACCACCTGGGCTCTGCCAATCTATCGGCAAGTCGTTGAGATCGAGATGGCCCTCGATTTCAACGGCTTGCCGATCGATTGGCAGATCTATCGCCTGCGATGTGGCATCGAGACGTTCCTCGATATCAACATCGCAGGGGACGTAGGCGTAATCGTCGTCCAATTCATCGTCACCGTCCTCGTAACAAAATACCGGACCCGCTTCCTCGTCCGAATATTCGGACACGGACCCCTCCAGGAGCTCCATGAAGGCACGAGGAGGGGTCCGATCAGGGCTTAGATTGAATCTTCTTGACATCTAAAAAAACAAAAACACATTTTTTAAGAAAAAAGTCAAAATAGTCATCCCAATGCGTCTGTGCTTTTGACCGTTGAGGAGTTCCTCGCCCGTGAGTCAACCATGGGCGCAGCTACAGGCGAGCCCGTCACTTCAGGGAGTTATAAAGATATTAGATCGTTTTGACTGGTCAGGTGAGCATAGAGAAGCTTTAGGACGAAACAGTCCAATTTTTTCTCAGTAAATAAGCCCAAATTTTGAAAAAACTTTTATGTTACTGCTGCATTTTTTATTTATTTATGCATGATAAGTTTTATGTTATTTTAGTTTCACTATAAAATCCAATATTCAAATATACAAATTTCTTCAAAAATAAAATATCGAAAAAAAATTTTTCGTCGGCTTTTTTTTTTAGTTCATTATCGATAGAAATACTAAGTTTCACTATACACATTGAGAAATATCGCTTTTTGCCGCCAAATTACAAACTCAAAAAAACTGGTGACAGTTTCAAACACTTTGTATTCACAAAATACGTTTAATCCTATGATTATTTTTGATGTAAATGAAGTAATAACTATTTAATTAGCGAAATAAACAAATATTACGTCATATCAAGTGATATTTCGTCGTTTCAAAAGTGTGACGAAAATTACCAGCCATTTTGATAAACAAGGCGCTTGGCCGCACAAAGTTTTTCACTCGAAAACAAATGAAGAAAAGGAAATGGGCTACGCACAATAAGTAATGCTCGTTGATTAAGAGTTTTAGAAAGGAAATCACTCACTTTTAATCACCAAATCACACAAAATCGCACAAAAAATCACTTTTTAGTGTAGCCGGCTCGCGTCGCAGTTCGTCGGTCACACGTCGGTCAGAAATGATGTCATCGATGTTTTTGTAAGGGACGTAGTTATTCATAATCCTATGATCGCATGCGGCAATCGAGCAATTTCACAGTGAGACATATTTGGCTATATTATGGCATCATTCGATAGAATATACAATCGCATTTCGAAATTTAAACGACATTTTCGTAAGAGCCGAGCGCTATATCCAGTAGTGGACGTTTCGGAAATTAGGCGGCCGCCATTCATGTCCCCAAATGGATGTTACGTGCTCAGCGGGTTAAGCTGCATCTCTCTATCGCGGCGACAGAGTCTTTGTACTTTGCTGTGAAGTTCCCTATATTTTTGCCTGTCCGCCGATAGTCCGGATTTCCTCATAGTCCTTCTTTCAAGGACTGCAGACCATGTTTCCTCGGACATCCAGTCAGGTGCGGCCAAAAAACCAGGATTCAAGCGTGACGCCTCTTTTGCGGAGTCCAAAGTGATGGCCTTCAGTCTTTTCCATTCTTCATTGGCCGACTCAAATGGGTCCAGGTGAGTGTGTTTTAATTTCTGGCTCACACTAGTGGAGAAACAGAGTAAGGCGTCGTTACTTAGGTTCGGTAGTCTGTTACTCTTCTGCCGAACAACCTTGAATCTATTCTTGATCTGAGCAGCTAGAAGGTGATGATCGCTTCCGCAGTCCGCCCCCGGATATGTTTTAGCATTCATGATAGAAGAACGCCATCTGACGCCAATGAGTATGAAGTCGATTTGGTTCCTGTGAAGACCATTTGGGGATGTCCACGTATATAAGCGTCTTGTGTGGTGTTGGAACCATGTGTTCATTATAGATAAATTGTTTCCAGAGCAGAATTCTAGGAGTCTCTCACCTCTCTCATTCCTGTCGCCCAAACCGAACCTGCCAACGATGTGACTGAGATGGCTATCTTGCACAGTATTGCCGACCTTGGCATTGAAGTCTCCCATTTACTGTTACTTCTTTGCTGGGAATTTTCGAGTACACCGACGCCAAATCCGAGTAGAACTTGTCGATTTCCTCCTCGCTGGAGGCTGAAGTCGGAGCGTATACCTGGATAATATTTAGTACATGCGGGGGTTTACCTAATCGTAATTTAACAATTCTTTCATTAAATGTGTCGTAACCAAGTATAACGCTGCCTAGGTTTTTAGTTATGAGGAACCCAACTCCGCTCCAGCTATTTGTGGGGTTTCCTGAGGTTATGACCATGTTGCCTTTCTGGCTTTGATAGTGACCATTATCCTTCCAATAAGTTTCGCTCAGGCCCAACAAAGAGATCTTAAGTCTTTCCATTTCGGCTTCTACCACCTCGAGCTTTCCAGGTTCTAGTAAACCTCGTACGTTCCATGTAGCCATGTGTAAGGGTTGTCGTCGTGAAGGATGTCTAGTTGTTGTTGTTCCAGCAGTAGCTCTCTGTCCGCAAGACGCCTGCTGGGGAACAGTCTTGTGGTCGGTAGCCAATTTCACACCAGGCGGCCCGAAATTTCACACCAGCCGGGTCACTAGACAAACTCGTTCCGGTTTCTGTATGCATGGTGACTTTCTTGGGAATATAGTGCAGTAGTTTCCCATTGCTTTCTGCACCGCGGTACTCTAGCCGTTTATACTGATTCAGTCACGCCTAGAGTATTCCACTATTGGGCTGACTGCAGAAATTTTCTCCTTCGCCCAATGCGGTACTGACAGTTACCGCTGCCCCCTGTCAGGTTCCAAGTAGCCCTTGTTTCTTGCCTCTTCCGCCAGTTCCATCATACCGATGACTGTCATCTTCGCCTTAGCTGCCGTTGAGGTCTTCACCCGTAACCCTGGGCAAGGGATCCGTGCTATACCCCACGGAGCTGGGTCCCTGCCGAACTTAGCCGCCTGCGCACTTCGACCTACTGGAATGTGACGCCCACCCCCGCGACTTGGACGCGCCGGACAGGACTTACCCAAGTGGGCGTGATAAAGAAGGTGTCTCTATCGCCCCTTGGGCTGGGTTAATGGTCTCGTTTGTGCCCGAGACCAACACCATTAATATATAGCGGATTTTAAATATTATTTAAGTCGGCTGCATGAGAGATATTCTATTTGTGTACCGAATTTCAAATCTCTAAGTTGAATATTTCGACATTAAAGTATGACTAGCGCGCCCTGTGGTGGACCGATTGCAACCAAAATCTTTTCACCTCTTGCTATTCCAAATTTCAGTTCGATCGGTTGAAGCGTTTGGGCGCTATCGTGGAGAAATACACAACACACAAACAGACACATAGACAAAGAAAATAATATTAATCGTCTCGGATGGGGGGGGGGGGGGGGTCATAATGTATACATATATCTGTCTTCATCTCGATTTTTTTAACGCGTTTACAGTTTTACCTCTTCGTCGGTTGGTAGACTGGTAGGAACAAAAACTCTGTTTCTTTAACCCTAGAAAGATAATCATATTGAGTTGTACGTTAAAGATAATCATACGTCAAATTGACTCCATAGGTTTAGTTAGCTGTAAAATCAATAGTTTTTTATACATTTTAATAAATTAAAAAGATATGTATTGTATTATGTATTTTTAAATAAAAAAATCCGATATTTACGAAATTACGTTTACTTTTGATTAGGGAAATTACAACAAAACTCAAACTTCTGAAAAATTAACAAAAAAGAGGAACATTATTTTCTTAAGTACCTATATATTTTTTTACCCATTACATTGATCAGCCTTTTTATCTTATAATTCAAGTAACATCACATATCATTGTCCTTAAACTAGATAATAGCTATTGAAAAATCACTGATAACATTTTTGGCACATGTCAACGTTATGCTCTCGGCAAATTATTGCTTTGCATTTTATGCACGAGGCATTCGCCTTCCTCTTTATTTTGGAAGGGCAATATTTACAATAGGCCCGTTTCTTGGCTGCTGGTGCCTCGGGACGCTCTTCTTCTTGATATTGAGGGTTTTTTGGCACGATAGACGCGATACTGTCCCGTAAATATTTTTTCAAAGTTGGTATATCCAATCGCTTCGTCATAAAGGGCGATATAAGAGCATTACTTAGGTTTTTCATAAATTTATTGCGATTCAGAGTCTTCTCACCTTTACTGGCAACGTTGTGGGAGTATATAATATAAGCATTTATGCAGGCAATATTTATCATCCCATAGAAAACGGCCATGGGCTATCTATTTGTCTTTCTACTACAGGACATTATGGAACACATTTGGTCTAGCGTGTCCACCCCGCCTTTGGTTTGATTGTAGGACATAATCATTTCTGGTTTGCCGGTTGTTTCATTGACAGAAGCATCTTCGTCACATGATGATAGTAAATACACCATTTTAGCCGGTGATCTTCGACTTCACTGTCTGTATCAGCGGATATGACCTCCTCCTCATTATCTAAAAGTGCAGCCAGAATGCCTTCCTCGTCTAAATTTCTTCTCGCCATTTTACTAATTGTACGTTCAAGCTCTCTATAAAACAAAAACAAATGTTAAAAACAGCAAAAACAAACCGATCCAACAAAAAAAATTACTTATACGCTATATCAAAAATCGTAAAAGCACGTAAAAGATAATCATACGTCATTTTGACTCCGGTAAAATTTGATGGCGATAAAATATCGAAATGGCGGGAACTTACCAGTTTAACAAGTGCGCCCTTCGCTAGTTCCTGGCGCGGACTGAGATGTCCGGAATGCACATCACCAGATTCACACAATTTAAAAAGTTACAGCAAAATTTCGTCGGCGCGGGAGTCATTTTGACGTAGATTATCTTTCTAGGGTTAAAAAAATACTTTATGCGTAACTTGTGCTTTTATCAGAAACCAAATATTTTAAATATTAATTAGCTATTTTGACATTAGTAAATAAGACAGTATTTATTTATTATATACAAATCAGTTAAATTATTTTAAATCAGCCTAAAACAGCTTTGGTATGTCCATATTATTCTCTGGATATAAATCTTTTTCGGATTTAAGGCAATCTTTCAAAATGTGTAGTATTTGCCTCGCGACACCTACCTCACGATAAGTCTGAGTGATTAGTCGGATGTCTGAAAGAGAGCAATACTTTGTTCACGATTTCGTCAACTTTACGCAGACTAGGGTTAAAATGTATCCGAATTACCTACAACAAATAATTATTAAGAAGGACGTATAAAAAATGTCGAAGCTTTGAATCAAAAGGTTGACCAAAATTTCCTCTGTTGGAGTTCGATCTCTTTTGTAGTTGCTATTCGATCTCTAACCCATTGATAATCTTTCACGCGACTTTAGCCCGTTGACCCTCGGCCTTTCGTCTCGGTTTCGCCGAGCTGGCCTAATTTATTTACGTGCAGCCAGCGCTTAATTAAGTCCCGGTCGTGCAGCGGCGCGGATTTCGCTTTTGAATGTTGTTTTAATTAAAACAAACTCAAATGGTCCGACAAATTAAAAAAGGCGAGAGGACGGCCCGCGCGGGACGACGCGACGCGGCACAGGCATCGCCACAGATTTAAAAAAATAGTTAAATCCGTTTACAACAGATCTGACGCTAATGAGTAAGTATTTGATGGATCCATTAATCGATCGGCTCCCAGGATTCTAAAACGAATGTTGTTCATTTCTGTTTCTTTTAGGCACTAAGAATATATATTTTAATAATATCATTATGATATAGTCCCTAAATAGGTTATCATCGCTTTAAATAAAATACAGGAGGCAATTAAACCTATAATTATTGGCAATTTATGGCCAGTCGAAAACCATGTCAACTGAATGGTATTTTAAAATATGTATGTCGTGCAGGATTGAAGACCTAAGGGTTTTACGTCGTAGTTCAACCTGCTTAAAATAGCCCTAATACTCACGAAATATGACAATAATGTTGGCTGTAAGTTATACACTATAAATCACGTAAAAATAATAATACCAATAGCGAAAAACCGTGGCAGCCCGCCATATCCATTAAATCGATACTATTGGCGAGGAGGCTTACTATTTGCGAGGATGGTGCACAGCATTGTTTGTCGGATTCGTAATTATATCGAATTATTTGTAAATAATTAAAATTAAGTAATGAGTCAAATAAGCCCATTTATAACTAGATGATTACTATGAAGTGGTTTTTTAAAAATTTATTGGTCAATCCAAAATATAAGGAACACTATTTGAAGTGAATTGAGCGAAAAGTCAATCGCTCGGTACTAAAATCGCTTGTGACGGTAAAACCAAACACCAGTGTCGGTTTCTATATACGCGATGCACCAGACGTCTATACATTTTCGGGATCCGTTGGCCTTACGTAAGTAATAATAAGCGACGACGCCGTCATCCGGAATTATCGGGTGCATGTCGACGCGATTGATCAGGTAAACGTATCGGCGCAGCCTAAACCGGCCCGCCCGTCTGAATCCGGCTGCCTGACTGATTGCATTGCGGCGCTGGACTTGGGCTGATAGTTCCACTTATTTCGTGACCTATCGTTGTCAGTTTTAAATTATCGCTGTCAAAACCTCCTTACATTTTAATCGCCGTTATCAGGTGTATGAATTGGGTCGGTGGAAAAAAATATTGCATATACTTTAAACGCTAAAAATTACAACTGACAATGTTAAATAATCCAGACGCAGCCATAAAACAGAATATAGTTATCTATTTCAAACACCCATGGGCGACATTGCGCTAGAAAAACAAGGACACGAAATTAGTTTGCTAGAAATGGGTAATTATAATTGAACACCCTAATAAAATATAGATGTGATAAACCCTTCGTGTGATAAACCAATCGTGGTATAACTTTTGTCTCAATTCATGTACGCAAAAATTGAATTTTTGGTGCTGAATGTGAAATACTCGCCCTGTTATATACACGCTTTGTTTTTAATTAGTGACATCCTTGAAGTGGGTAAATCAGTACGAGCAAATAAGCAAGGTTTGATATTTTATTTGGAAAAAACACACAAAGGATTTTTTTACAATTCTAAGAACCTAATGCTTTTAAAAAAGGTATAAAAAGAGTTGAGTGCGTTGCGTCATCTAGCGGTTGGTAAAATGTGGCGAATATTGTTTATTCATGACATTTTACTTCTCGATAGATACTGCAGCGCGCTCAACGCCTGTCAAGCTTTTATTTAGCAGTCATATTTTTGAAAGTTTTAAAAAAGTATATTTAAAAAAATGTTTTTTTTACATTTAAAAAAAATTAAAACTTGCTTTTTTTGCTCGTACTGATCACCCACTTTAAGGATGTCACTAATTAAATACTCACCCTGTATAGGTTGGCTATATAAGATGGTAACGCATCTGCTGCGTTATATGCGCACCTTTCATAATCTGTGATAGCGCGCTGTTTCGATGGACGGTGACGTACGTTCGGGATGGACTCGTAAATTCGCCAACGTCCGGATCCGCTTTACTCACCAGACGTAAGTTTCAATCAAGGCTTTGTGGGATTTAGTTATATGTACATGGGTACGTTTCGTTGCGCTTACAGTTTCGTTATGCAAATAGCGAAATAGAACAAAAATACTTTCCAATTTTTTTTCCATTCTACAAATAACCCGATTTTAGTAGCAGGTTGGCTTATGAATGGTGTGTTCTGGTAGCCTGGTTAAAAAATGCGTTATGAGATTAGGATATAAGATGCACGCTATTGATCTCACCCTAATTAATTCACTTTTGCCACACGCAATACTGCCCTGATTTGCTTAGTTGTTTCTCTTTGAATGTTCCTTCAACCTCTCGAAGTTATAATCGTTGCCAATGGGTGTCTACATTAAACTATTTATACCAAGCCCTTCCCATATTAGTATGTTTGAAAAGTTTTATTGCATACACAAAAGAGTACAATGTGTTGGGCCTATTGCCGAGTGGCAATATCTTCCGGCCATACCGCCAGGGTTATTGTGACTATAGGTGTATGTGGGGAAATCGATTTAGAAGTCATAAATGAATAAACTTGCATAATAGTCATTATAGTATAAAATATAAAACAAAAGACTTGTGCAAAGCAGATATCGAAGGAAGAAATGGAATATAAGGATAAACAAAGAAGACGAGAGGGGAGGGGGGTATTCATGAGTTTAGTAAATGTCTCTTTAGAGATTTTTTAAACCCGCTCGGGTTTTTAAGTTGTCTTATGGACAAAGGCACGGAATTCCAGAGTCGGGCCGCCTGCACTGCGAAAGACCTAGACATGAGAGTTGACAAATGCTGATGACGAATTAGTAACAGTTGTATAACCGGTTTATTAAATGTTACAGTATCATAAACGCAACAGTTGTATAACCAGTTGTATAACCGGTTGGACATTTCTTTTATTTATTTCAAACTAGCGACCTGCCCCGGCTTCGCACGGGTGCAATTTATTAATAAATAAAATGAGGAGTGCGCTTAGCAAAGAAATATGTAGTACATTTATTTTATAAAGTTTATTTATTTATTTATAAGTTTTTAATTATGTCACAAATGAGAAATACGAATAATGTCAAAATTGGTTAGTCGTAATTTTATCGTGAAACATAGGTACTCGTAGATCGAAATTAGTCCACGGCTTATAGATTCAAATTTGGATAATTTTATCTGTCAGCGTCAAAATGTTATTTTTACTGCCAGTTATTAATGTTTTTATATGGAAATGGTTTTGGTGGTGGGACCAATGGTGTCAGTCTCATTTTAACCACTTCGCAATACAAAGTTCGTGGCGCTACTTCAAGGCATTGCAATATTGGCACAAATGGTCCGATTCTCCAATTTGCACGCATCCATAATCACTGTATTGTATCGCCATATCATAATAGAATGCCACTATGTATGTGTTTTGTCTAAAATTCAATCGTCTTCGCACTGCAACATTACGTATCCGTGCCGCTTCATTCAATTCTTGGCGATGCTCATCGCTTTCAGTTGCTCCTGCCTCTTTGTCGTCTTGTCGTCTTGCTCGAGCGGTCACCTTGCATTGGAGCGTCTGCGCAAGGGCATAACTGTGAAAAATGTTTGCTAAACCTGGAAAAACATTCACGAATTACAAAAATTCAGTTAATTCAGTTGATTTACCTTCATAATCACGAAAACGATATGAAAAAATCGTAAAATTCGGCTGTCAAATGTCAGTTTTCACGCCGTGCCGCCATTTTGATTTTCGAATTTTTCGTATTTTTATTCTTGTCAAACAACGCCATCTATGATCAAGCTCGGTACTAAAATAATTTTTGGTTTTTCTCATTTTTCTCACTTTTTCGAGAGATTTTCGATTTTTTTTATATCCTATAGCAACACCGAAATGATTACGAACAAAACAAAAAAAGAATCGTTGAAATCGGGCCAGGCGCTCGTGAGTTATTAGGTAACATACATAAAACCCGACTCATTTTTATTATATAAGATATGATTCAGGAGCATTGACGGTTGTGTCACCCCAAGACTTTACCGGCAAGTAGCCAAGAACTGTTTCATCTGAATATTTTTAACATCCCCCCCCCCCACCCCTCCGATAGCGAATGTCTTTTTGACTGAAACTTTATATCTCCATAGTACTTAGGTATCTATTAACGCACTCTGGATATAGCGGGATAGGAACCCACTGAAGTAGAAGAATATTTTCGTCCGGAAATATAATTCCCCTTTTCCTTAACCCCCCCCCCCCCCCATCCTCACCTTAACTCACCACCAAGCCCCCTGACCTTCCCTCAATCCCATCTTCCCCTAACTCCCCCCCCCCCCAACCACCCATCCTCCCTTCCCCACAGCCCCTCAACCCTATTCCACAACCCCTTTACGGTAGGGGGGTTGTGGAATAGGATGGGTAGGGGCCCTACCCATCCTCAATTCGCCCAGTTTCCCTTAGGAGTCAACCATCGGGCGCTCCTGGACGGTTTGCGCACCGTGCGGCGTCAACCAATCGATTGTGCATTCTGACCGACAGCCGTGGAGTCTGGAATCTGTAACCAGTCGGTAGACCGGTATAATCTGGATGCAATTGGTAGAAAGGGCGCGAGTGTCAGCCCGCTGATTTACTTGGTTATCTCGCGGTAAGGCGTTGGTCTCTTACGGGTTTGTTGCGTAACTAGACGGTGGACAGCCGATGCCGAAATAAAATACACACTAAAAATAATTATAAATTAATTCGTCAATAATTGACGTTTAGTTCACAAAAGTAAAATAATTCACGAAATTACGAAACTTTTGCCTAAGCCAGATTAGTCAAATTTGTATGCCGCACAAACGTAATCGAGTAGGTATACATTCACTTGGCAGCCCGCCGCGAATTTACATGAAAAAAGGCTGGGAAAGTCTACGGATGGACGGCCGGGCGGCACCACTTGGTACACACGAATACAGCCCGTACTCAGCGCAACCAGATATCTTGCCGCGTTATGCTAATTCGACTGAACTGATCAACCCTAAACGATTCTGGGGTCGTTTTTCAACTTCAGACTGGGGTAATAAGTTCGGAAGGGACAGTCTGACAGGGGCGAACGTTCAGAATCGGAAAGACTTGGAAAATGGAATTCAAGCAAGTGTAATTCTTTTTACCGTTATCCCTTATTAAGCAAGTTTAAAGATTCTTTAGGAAACGAGTACATATTTTTAGTTTTACCTGTTTTTTTCAGTTAGACTTGTTTTCATGACATTATCATGTCATGCATCAAGACTACTATTATCAGTTTTATTTATTAGAAAAATTATGAATTTGTCTGCAGTATATACATATATAAATATTATGATACTGAATGATTTAAAAGATATAACTATAAAATTGATAATAAATGATCAGTGGATTAGCAAGGAAAAAAATAATTCAACTAAGAAACTTCTAACACCTCCAAGAAAACAAGGGAGAAAAAAATACGGGGATCTAAAACCTGGAGCATAGAGTACATTAATAATGAATTAGAAAAAGCCAAAGGCTACATTCGAAATAGTGTGGATTAAAACTCAGATACCTATTGACTGCAACTCCCATCCGATCCTGACAAATATGTATAAACTCAGTATTACGCGAATAAGTGTCCATAAACTTGAAATGTATGATGATTAAAAAAAAAGATACGGTGTTATACGAGAGAGTAATAGAAACGGAACCAGTGCCGGATAAATCTATCTGGAGTATATGGGCCCGAGTCCGAGTTCTAACCTCCGAGATCTATGGGCCCTCTCTGAAAATCTGGGGCCTCTTCAACTGCTCTAAAATCTAAGCAAAGACGCGCGCATGCAAACAAAATACGATTGTACAATTCGTACCGGCAAAGAAGCTATGAAACATTCTGACGACGATATAGCGTGTAATAGAAATGTATATTTACATAACACGACCGCATCGGCAAAGTTTGCTACTAAACATTTCTGTCAGGCTGGAAGAGGCCAACTGCTGATAATTTATAACAATTATAGTATTATCTACTATAATAAGATTCCAGAGCATATGAAAAGCATTGGAGAGGACCAATTTAAAAAGATAATTATAAATAATTTGGTTAGAAACCCAATTTATGGTAGAATTCCAAGTTTAAATTCCATGTTGATAATTAGTAAAATTTCTAAAAATTTTAAACATAACATATGATAGCTGACATTCTAATTCTCATATAATTTATTATACATCTATTTATGTTAAAAAAAATACGAAGGCATATTGCTGGATTGAAAATCAAATAATTTTACGTTGATTATTCTACATAGAATTTGCAATTCCATTTTCATATATTATTCTCCTTTACTATTAAATGACATAATATATTTTGATTATTTGTAAGTTGGTAATATTAAATATAATATTACAGCCATAACAACTATCATGATAGTTATGTTTTTAATAATTAAATTTTAAGCATTTCATTTTGTGACGCATCTAAGTGTAGGAATGCCTATCTACTGGAGTAGTTGATTATATTGTATTGCATTAGTGGGATCAAAAAGTTTAATAAATATTTTCTTCTTAGAATATCAATTCAGTGTTTATTTCTATCTATTAGGAACAATTAAAAATAATACAATTCTAATCATCCCTTCTCGCGGGGCCCCTAAAAGACGTAAGGCCCATAGGCCGGTGCCTACTTGGCCTATTGGATAATCCGACACTGAACGGAGTAAGCATAATAATACATATATAAACTTACTGAATGGTAAAATTAATGTCCAAATCCAAATGAATGAATGTCCAAATCCTAAAAGAGTAACTAATCCAATTCGAAAACCACGCTCAAAGGTATAAAATGATATTTAAATTAATCTTACATAGGAGGACTGAAATAAAGAAGTTTTGGGCAATATGACCCCAACCCTAGTATAAGGCTATGATTATATACAACTTATACAAAGACATCTATTTTTTCACCAATCGAAGGGCAAAGAATGAAAACAAACATCGCATGTTCAAGAGGTCAGCAGAGTTCCAAATTAAGAACCAACGATGCAACTGTATAAGAATCCCCCTGTTTAAAAGTGTCAACAACAGACGAGGCTACAAGAAACAATATAATAATGTAATGTAATAATATCCGCTCGGAGGACTAATATATGTATTAGTCTTACAAGGAAGCAAATAAAGACCGAATTAACCATAACCGAAGCAAATAAGCCACCACCGGCAATAACGGAAGAACAGAAATAAAAATTATACCAAAATGAAATTGGATATATAGAAAAAAAACACATTATTGTTTCATTCTTATAAGTCTATAAGTCTTATAAGTCAGTTCTTACTATTTTCCGAATATATATTAACATTATAAATATACTCATCCATATACAAAGGCATGCGCACACTATCATTCCTTTGCTCGTGGCAGAGTTTGCAGGATCGATGGCGAATTGTTTGTCATCCACTCCATAATGGATTTCCATAAATGAAAACGCAATGATGATAAATTGTTTCGATTGTTCATTACGCCGAGTCACGGGACTCGGCTATAGGCTAAACCCGGCCGAGTGACTTGGGGGTTTAAGACCTCGAATTAAACTAACATCAGCGCTGCAGACGATAATGATCTGACCGCTGGTGCCGCGACTCGTAATACACGCCAGCCTGTCAAATTGGTGGACGATCGGGGGATAAACCACAGTCCAACTGTGTATTATGTGGATAGGTATGGAGAATTTATTAGTGGTACGTAACTAGTTATCGATTCTGATTGAGGAATTAATTATTTCAATTCATTTTACAGTTTATGTGGACGTGACAATCGCATAATTAGTTGCGTTTCCATTACGCGTGATTCTGAATCCATCAATCCACGACCATCCCATTGGTATAGTAATGTATGAAAAATGGTGCTGACTAAACTTTGTATAAAAATGTAATTTTTTGATACCAAATAATTATAAATAATTGTATAATTTTTTTATAATATTAAAGGTATTTATTGGGATATTTTATATATAAAAGATAGGTACATATGAACATCGTAAAGGTTAAATCACAAGGCTGGGAAAGAAATGAATTGGTATGAAATAGAATTAACACTTACTCGTAGGAAAGGTAGCCACTTTTTAGTTTTCTATTCAAAACAAAATTACTTAGTGAATTAATTATCATATTCATATTAAGTTTTCAAAAAAGACTAGGTATCTACAACAAACATAGGTAGATACAACTAATCTGGTGAAATCTTAAAAAAATACATATTAGATAAATTACTTATTAGTTAAATTTCAAAATGGTAAACCAAAGTATAAAAAGAAATAGTGGCAATAGTGTCAAATTAAAAGACATAACAAAATAAAATGAACGCATTGAAAAAAACAAAAAAAAATACAAAACAAATAAATAAAGTGGAAAAGAAACGTTAAATGATCCACTAATTAAATTCCAACATAATTTGAAAATAATACCGTTTCAAAAGTCAACTTTAACGACTAAAAAGCCTGAGGCGTGAATAAAAAAAATCCTATCAATATTGTAAAATATCATTTCATGCCCTAAACTGTACCCTTCTTATCGCGGGGTAAAAATTTAGTCGTCACTTCTGCCCGGGACAGTTTTGCGCGTGAAGTCGATGGCCTTGAGAAAAACGACCATAACTTTTAAACTACTATACAGATCGTAAAAAGAATAACGATAAAATGATCGCATTGAAATTTGAAATATAAAATATTATAACCTTATCACGTCAAACAATTAAGATAATAATGAATAAATATTAAAACAGTTGGCATTTTACGCAGCGCGGAGCGCCCTAACCAATATTGGTTAGATACAATTTTAGCATTTGTAAGCGTCTAACCAAAAATGGTTAACTCAGTTATGAAGAGATCTAATATACAAATAATACTTAGACTACAAACGATTCAGCACAGCTGTATAACTCGTGCAATTTATAGAAAGCATTTGTGGATGCCAATCTTCTGTTTATAAAAATATAATACCAGGTACAAATTAATGTGAATCATTTTGTTATAAAAATATTATTTAGGCTTCTAGTACCTAACTACAGCGCTGATGTCGAACATTGTGCATATTTCAAATAAATTAATTAACATTGATGATACATTTAGTCTAAAAAGAGATTACGTCTTACTAAAAATTTGGCATTGAAAGGTATAATAATTACTTATGGTAAGCTCAGCCTAAATAAAAATCGAAGTTGTTTGTGAGAAATCACTAAAGATATAAGAGGTAACACCGGACAAAATCATTTACTAATGACTACAAGATGTCTTTGCAATGATAATTACAAGAAACTAAGCAATTAGACCCCTTGGGACATGGGCAGAACGATCTGGAGCGTGATTTTACACCAACGACAATATAAAAACCGAAATTCGATTTTTTGGGGCGTATATAAATGTCATACTTAATCAATATTGTATATAGTCATCTGTCATCTGTATCATCATCTGTTTCTTCATAGTGCTATTTGTCATTCTATCTTTACCATTTTTTGGGTAAATAGTTCTTCTTTTTTTTAATCCTCTTGCTAAGTACCCACTTTCCAATCTCAAAATCAGTAACTTAGAAAACCGATTGCTACTTACCTGGTTCTCTATCACATTTAATGTCACTGTAATTTTAATGCCTATAATATTTTGTTTGTCTGATTACACTCCTTATTGTGAAATTTCACAATGGGTGGGTTTATATATATATATATATATATATATATATATATATATATATATATATATATATATATATATATATATATATATATATATATATATATATATATATATATATATATATATATATATATATATATATATATATATATATATATATATATATATATATATATATATATATATATATATACGGCAATCTCTTCCAACCAACCCCACTATTAAGTGTTTATATGGATGTGTTTCGTGTAACATGTGTGTAGTTGTGTGTCTTGTTATTGCATTCGATCGACAGAATTGAAAATGCGATTCCGTTAATTTTATCCCAAAGTAAAATGGTGACCCAGCCGGGAATCGAACCCGGAAACTTACAATGTAAGAACAGACGACCTAACCACTATGCCACTGTATTTATTACAAATACTAAATGCCAACTTCCATGTCTAGTGTTGTAGTTTTCCCGTTCCTTTCACTATTTTGTAAAAATAGATGTTTCTCTAAGTACCATTGCCTATCCAGTCCTAAGCTCCCTCTAATATTCTGGGTTGTATCGCTGGAAATAAGAGCTCTACACATTTTTTATACAAGCATATATTAAGCAAAGTGGTGACAATTATTTAAAAAGTAAATAATATGATTCTTTTTCTTTAATCTACTAATTTTTTAAACAATTTCTCTTTCTTGGCACTGTACATCGCCCTGCTAGTAAAATCTCGGCGCTCGCCCGTGACAAGAGGAGAACGATTTCGGGATTAGATAAAACTAGGTCGTCTGTTTCGTATTCTGCAGCTTCTTCATACTCTGCGGTAGCTACGTATACTCGTATGTAGTCACGAGGCAGTACTAGTAGCTTCGGTACGTGCCTTGCAGTAAATATATAAGAGAAATAGAGAGAAACTTGGCAGCAGAGTGTGAACAATATAGTTTTGAAATATGGAATGCCTAGACATAGTCGAAAATCTAGAAACAGAGAATTTCAAAAATAAAAATAAAATAAAATAACATAGGAGCCAGATAAAAAAAATACAACAGTGGTTTTCCTCATTCTTTAGAAAATCAATCATTATTAAAATCGCAGTCTAATAAATTCGATTGTTGATGTTTGATACATTTCTATTAATTCAAATACATATAAGAGAAAAAGGTTATAAAAAACTCTGGAAATGTTTTAGCTGACACTTTGCCATATTGTGTAATAATTAAATTGCAATTGTGATAACGTTTAAAATAGAAAATAAACAAAATGTCACATAGGATAATTGACGTTTTGAACCAATAATTATATTCTTGATGATGTTTCATAGTATTTAATCTTTTATCATTCTATCTTCAATCTTCTATTTTTAAAGTGAGTTTATTCCCATTTTATTTATTAAGCGTATTACATAATGGGGCTGATTGATGCTCGAAAATAGTAAGCAATATTGAATTCAGAGTAAAAAAGTTTCTACCTCCCCGGGGTTATTAGGCGGTATCAATATCAGGACCAGGTAATAACCTGTCATTTATTACATCCGTAACTTTCTGCTGGGTGGGAGGGAAAATCGCAAGATCAACTTCTGCTCTTGGCTTTTTTTCACGAAGCGTCGGGGCCGTAAAACACCACCCTGTTGATGAGCAACAATACGCACGGGGATTGGCATTAATTGTGGTATATATATTGGGTAATCTATGCCTAAAATCCGCACATATTGAATCTGCATATTCCGTTACGTATTTCCCTGTTAACTCTCGAATAATACCATACTCAATAATGACAGAGAAAAAATATTGGTCATTGTGTTATTACTAGTCTGAATTTGTTTATATGTAGTTAAGAAAACACTTCATACACTTTTTTTACAACCACTTAAAAAAAACAAATCATCAATTATGATACACGAGAAATGTTAACGGTTATAGAAAAATATATACTGATGAAAAATATTAACGGTTTTTGAAAACTATGGGACCATATAACTTTGGCAGGACGAACTACTTTCAACGACATAATACAAATGTAATATGATTTTAGACGGCCCTCCGCTTGGTTTATTAATGGTTCTATCAACCTCTAGCAACCCTTGAATGTTTCGTTATTAGTTTTTTTAAATTAGGGTTTTTCTCCAACTCGGTGGCTTAGTGCGAGTCAGAATATAATGATACAATTGCTTGTTTTGCGGTAGAAACTGATGAATATGATCCAACGACTATAATAATGGAGGCCGTCAACAGAGTCAGTTTTGAAGTATAACCAAAGAAATCCAGTGCATAATACGAATATTATATAAACGTTTTATATATTAATACAAAAGTAACTGTGATTCTGGCAATAATTACACCGATAAAATATTTCTGGCCTATTATGAAAAATAACCGAAGGTTTAGAAACAAAAGACTCATTTGAATATAAGAACAAAATTACCAGAAAAATTCTTAGGGGATTAAACTTTACTTTCGTTCACAATTTCAATTACATATTAATATTTCGCAAATTTAATAAAAAAACTTTAAAATATTTTGTTTTTAAACAAAATATTGCTATTTTTTTTTTTTGCGTCTAACCTCATGATCTAAATTAAAGTTATATTTTTTCAATAATGAAATAAAATTTCCTTTTCAACGCTGGTGCCATACATTAAAAACTTAATTTTATTACAGGTTGTACAATAAGATAAAATATTATCTATTGATAGCTTAGTTTTGCATTTTATACCCTGAAATATTATTTTTCCGAAAGAATTTTCTATATTTTGTAAATGCTATCATTACTGTGTGTAATTTATATGGCACAACCACGAGAACGTAGAGACCTGCATATTCTCTGCCTGTAATGAGGTGCGGTCTCCTCGGACAACCTCTAAATGTCGCTGGTGCAGGATTGCAGGATTCCAGGTAAACGCCTTGTGAATGGTGGCACAGATTTATTTTCGATTTGGTGCAATACAAAGTACACGCGAGCGAAATATACAATTTATACAAGCAGGAATTGCGGTGGCGACGATATCGACCGTCCGCTCCGATCGTATGGTAATCTGACGTTTTTAGTGGCGGCGTTCGACCCGTCTTCCCTTCACTCGTTGGTTGCGTTCAGCGGCATCGCTCGATGTAATGTTGCCACGCTAGAACGGTTTAGGCTAGGTACGAAACACTGCCTATTGCAGAAAATACTCAACAATCCACTTATTCCGCCGTACCTAAACTCCAAATACCGAGTGTTGCCTTCCCACGGGCTGCCATAATGGTCTCAGTCAACGAATGTTCTGTGTATACCTCAGCATCACACATTATTTTTTGCCTATTCCTTTGCTGTATACGCCGCAAGAGTATGGAATAACCTACCTTGCCTACCTACCTTGAATAACTTGTCTTGCTCCAGCGATATTACCATACCAGGCCATATTAAAATACCAGGCCACTCAAAAAAAAATGTCAATGAGACACTGTCCGAATAAAAGTAAGTTATATAATATGATTATTTAGATGTACAAAGACGGATAATCCAAATTCAAATAACGGTACAACTTTTAACTACCTAACAAACAAACCCTTGTCTCACAAATAAATCGACTTATGGTAAAGGTTTGACAATATTTCTCAGCAAAATATTTAATATAAGCGTGAAAATTTCTTAAAAATTCAATCCGTCAGCCGCAGTCCGCTCAAGAGCTAAGTGGAAATACAGATTTCAAATTTTATGGGATAGAGGAGTATCTGGGCCACATACTGGTACCCCAATATCCGGCGTCGTGCAAGCGAGATGTTTTCGGAAGGTTTCTCTTCTACCGCCGCTGTTCTCAAATCGATAGAGCGGACAACACCGATAGAACTGTTGAAGATAAATCCAAGCCCATGGACATATATTTCAGACGAATCGAAGCGATCAGACCAACGCGTAGGATAGGTGTTCTGCTGAAATTCAATTGTAATGTTGTTTGTAGAAGGTTTGTATATATAATTTTTTTTAGCGACTCTGCCATAGGCGATTCACGTAAAGCCAGCGGCCGTGCGACCCGACACAGCCCGCAGTCTTTTTTTGCACGATAATTTTGGTATACATATTTTTTAGCATTGTGCGTTATGTTCGACCTAATTGCTAGCCCGGAAGGCATAATTTACATCTAATAAGCGATGAACCGTAATTGTTGGTCCATCGAGCTGGATAGCTGCTTAATACGTATGTCATAAACAGTGGCGAGTGTTTCTGAATCGGGGTACATTCCGCTCGCGCGCTTCATCCCCACTCGCCCTAGGCCGCGAGAAATATAACGAAGTTTCATTCGATCTGATTGGCCGAGTTGTACAAGATTGCAAGAAACTTCCGTGAAACGTTGCCGCAGACAAGCTCGCTCGATTTATTTGACGGTTTCTGCCGAATTTGCATGAGGACGTTCATTCAAACCTCCTCCACCCCCTCCTCCTACCGCCTGTTATACCTTCCCACTCCCTCCCTAACCGTGCATTTACTTAAAGCACTCATTTGTAAGCACTTGACTGTAAATTCGACCCGCTACCGCCCTGAAACAGTGTTCCAGTTCTTTCGTGTAAATCAGGAGGAAGGATTTATTACAGTGACGAATATTTAGGGCCTACTAAAATAGACGGTTGCTTTAAGACACTTTAAGTCCTCGCAACATGACTACATAATAATCAGCGTACATAACACTATCCTCTTCAAATTTAAGATGATTCTAGTAGTGAAGCCATTTGAAATTTTACTGTCTACGTTCTGAGATTTTGGCTCATTAAAGAATGAATACATTACCATTTATACGAATACTAAAAAGCGCATCATTGCACTTGTGTGAAATGAATGAAATAAAATTTAAATGAAGTAACTTATATTTTTCAAACAAACAAATTTAATTTCTTGAAATCGGGAAAGAAGAGGGATCCAATATGCAGATCCCCACACCAAGATCCCACGCAGAAGATCCCAGGAAAAACTATAGTCCTAATCCTAACACGGACTTCCCTGAGATCTTGAAATTCTGCTGCTTGGCGATGAAATGATATCGAATTCCCTTTTCGGCTGGTAGTTTTACTAAAATTTGGCGGGCCCATAAAGGAAATTCGATTTCTCAGCGCGCGAGATTTTGAATTTAAATTAGGCCTTTTTATTTTGGATAATTAAAAATCTTAGCAATTTTGAGAATAATTCTGATTTTTATTTATTTCCAAATCGATGATCAAAATCCCCTGATCTCTATCCTTAATTATTCTATCCTCAAAAATCTACACGTTAGCGACCCTACGACCCTAAAGATGGCCAATTTACCATCTAGCATTCATTATGATATTGGATAAAATCTATGAATTAAGATTCCTACTATATCAAAATAATTAACATTTAAAACGAAAACAAATTTAATTTCTGATTACATAAATTAAACACCTTCGGATATTATTTACGAAAACATCGCATCAATCTCCTACGCCTGGCAACGATCTATTTTGACGTCCTTACTCGGCCGGTTTCGGGTACGATCGGCATAGAGTCAAGCGCCGAACGAAGAAATAGCGCTCCGCGCCGCGGTCGATTGTAATAAGTCGCCGCTCACAGTTCGCAAACATGCTCGCGAAATATGTTGATCACGAATTGGGTGGGAAAACGGAAGAAAAGCAGCGGAAACGCGGAGAGCGTTACAATTTGTTGCATTTACACCTAATAACAAATAATATTCAGTAATGAAATTCATTTCTCCAAAAAGATTATGTCTAGATACAATCAAACGAAATCGTCAATTTATGTTACTGCCTAAATAAATAAATAAAATTAATAATAAGGTGAATAAAATCTTGTACGACATTACTTATTATTTCATAATAGTTCTTATTATATTATAAGATGACGTACAACTCCTTGATTGCCTTGTTATTGAGTTACAAAATCCATTAGCATGGAGGATTAGAGTTTTCTCAATGCTTGACCTATATATATTTACGAATTTATTATTTCTATTTTCTATATAATATTGTAATTTTTATAAAAAAAAATTTAATATATATATTTATTATTATTACATATATTTTTTAATTATTACTATTATTATGTTTGGCTGATTCATCGACCCTCGTTTTAAATGTAAAAATATAAATTGCTTGCCCTGGAACGGGTATATCCCAGTTGGGCAGCACTAGCCAGTGAATGAAAGAGGAAAGTTTTTGCCATTTGTTTTAATATTATACCTATTGTAAATGGTTAATTTGATAATTCCAAAGAAAATAAATAAATAAATATGTATTATGTATATTGACAATTTTTGTTACATTGTAAAATAATTGTTAAATTTAAATGATTATACAAATATCATGTTGTCCGCCATGTAAGAAAAATCGTTTTTGTTACACCAAGACTGTCCCGGCAAGTAGACCTACCTCTCCGCGCTCCCACACCTCCCCGCGCGTCAACCCAACCTCACCCCGCGCGCCAATTCGTAGTTTATTTGTAGTATACCGTGTGGTATTAAACTGGTGTTTTCCAAAATAAACGTAATATTTTTCTAAATATGGTGAAATTAAAGTATTATTTGTGACGCTTGTAATAAGATATTTCGACCAAAATGTAATTACACAATGTGATTCCATAATATGTCCAACGAGGTGTCTGTGTAAAGAATTTTAAGTCTTTAAATGCATAATTTCGAGACTGAATTGTGACTAGCGCGCCCTCTGCAAGCTCTGGTGGACCGATTTTGACATAACCAAATGATGCCTGCATGCTAAATTTCAGGTCAATCGGATGAACGCCTGGGAGCTATCGTAGAGGAATACACACACATACACATACATACAGGAACACACACACATACACATACACAGTCAGGCAGACACACAGACAGACTTTACACTGGAAACGGTCTTAATATTCTCGGGGGGTGGAGAAGGGGGGTAAAAATGTATATATCAGTCTTCACCTCGAATTTTTTTAGTGCTTTCACAATACTTGTACTTTACCTGCTCGTCGGTTATTAAAGTAATTGACCCGATCAGGAAGAAAAGTGTGGTAAGAAGGTTAACTTATTTTTTTTGTTCTGTGTCATATATTGTGTGTCATATACTGTGTCGTAGTATTCACCAAAACCTTAAAAAACTCCCTCCCTAACTTTAATATAACAGGTATAATGAATTAGCATTTTAAACACGAGCTCCACAGCTAATTATATACAGGATATTAAGAGAAGAGAGAGAGAGAGAGAGCATTCAACATTTCGACTAATTAGGAAACAGTATATGAAAATACGTTTATCATATTTAGCAGCCCAGTCCTTAATTCACTGCGTAATACTAATTGAATCTTACATTCAATATTAACAAAACATTCCATGTAATAACTTACAATTCCACCATTTCTACATTAATAAATTGCATGTATTCCTAGCTCTTAAGCCAATTAATATATACGAGAATACACCTTATCACGAGCTGATTTCATTAATAAGAAGCGAGAAGAAAGGGCGACAGAAAAGGACACATATTAAGGCTTTGATCAAAGTTTATATAATCAGGAGCATCTGAGAGGAAAGAAGGTTCATGTGACGAAGCCTCAGGGCTTTTATCCCTCGAGATGTGTGACATCACGTCTCTTCCGATAGTACGAGGAAGGAATTAATTGGAGCCGCATTCAGGATATCACCATATTAATGAAATAGCTCTTTGTAAGGATATTAAACGAAAATGTTTGCAGCTGTATCGACGAAATGGTTATAGGAAAATTTGTTTTACAATAAAGAAACATGATGGTATAAATATGTATAAAAGGTTTCTGAAGAGTTTCACTATTTATTTTTTAACAATCATATCAATAATCAAAATTACGATGTCAATCGAATAATTAATTGACATGATATTCGACGTCAAAAATAATCATGAAATAGAAAATAATACAGTCCGTCAAATATTAAATACAATGATTGTCGGAGAGAAAATAAAATAGCCTTAATAAAATGGTCAAATATAAAGTATCAAGCTTTCAATTAGTGACATCCTTGTAGCGGGTGAATCAGTACTACGAAATAAACATCGTTTCATAAAAACCGTTTATTAACAACAACAAAAAAGTTTTTTGTTTCAGCGCGCTGCACTATCTAGAGCGATAGGTAAAATATCACGAGTAAATAATATTACCGATATTTTACCTACCGCTAAATAGCGCATCGTGCTCATAACTTCTATACAATTTTTATAGGATTTTTTTTTGTGGTTTTTTCCATTTTTTTTAATTAAAAGCAAAATTTACTCACTGCAAGGATGTCACTAATTAAAAACTCATCCTTCATATATGATGGAAATCAAACACCTGATTAGAGTTCTTTGATATCATACATTCTCTCTCAATAAGGAAACATTTTAATTTGGACTTACACTGCGGTATTTTCCCGTTTTTATATATTATTTTAACATTTTTGGGTAGTTTAATATACCTACATATATTTCCTATGTTTTTTTTATATCAACTGTACATTAAAAGACATATATTAGTGGTGGAGGAAGTATACTTAGAGTTCTGAAATGACCACGACATCAAACAGTACGGTCAAGATTAATCAAAATTCTTATGGCTCGTTTTTGGAGAGAAAAAATATGTTGCCTTAAACTACATTACACTTCGTCCAGAAGGGGTTTTTTTCACGGATAAATGACTCGAAATAATCAAAGTATATAGTTTTAAAATGTTTTACGTTGATTAGTTACCTTATATGACGTGGTTAGAAACGGGCGCTTGAAATTTGTTGCTTAATTCCTCTCTCTGAGCATTACACCTTATGTTTTTATGTAAAACTAAACCAAGAAATTTATGGCTTTTAATATCAACTACTGTGTTCTACCGATAGTTAAATTATGATTGTTGATGACCCTCTTTTTTAGACTAGATAGGAATATAGATGCTGCTAGGATTCGTTGTGAGACAGATTATTTTTCTGGAATCAAGTATTTAACCAATCCAATTCACAACTTAAATTTTTCAATACATGCTCTATTTTGGTATTTCAGATGCTTGTGATTGTGTCTCATCTGTCTTTATTGACAATAGGAAGAAAATAGGAGTACAGTGTGTATCCTCAGTTATTATTGACTTTGCTGTCAGCATAAACGTTTAGAGATCTCTGCATCATGACGCTGCCGTCCATTTATATAATGGAAGTAGCGCTGTTCGTTCGCAGAAATCTATCCGATTTTGGTGTGCATCAGTGAATGGTGTGCATCATCACTATCCAATAAGATCCCGTAGCATGCTACGTTCGGTAAGTCATGCATTATCCAAGTCGGAGAGGCTAGCCTATATCGCCGGCCCAGCGGTTTACAACAAACTCGGCGAGCACATTAGGCAGGCGCAATCTCTTGACGTGTTTAAGAGACGCCCTAAGATTACAGATTACCTTACAGATAAGGCGTTTTACTCACTAGAGGAATATTACTCGAGTGAAGTCTAAAATGCTTTGGTGGCTAAAGTATTTAATGATCTCTTTTGCATTTTGTTTCGTATTTTCTTCTTTTTACATTATTCTTGTGTTTTTTTCTTCATTTTGTTTTGTTTATTTTATATTTCTTTACGATAAAATAAAATATATGTTTGTTTGCTAATATGTATGAATGTTTGCTAATCTGACTTGTATACCAGTGTACCAATAAAATAAATATGAATATGAATATGAATAAACATGGTTCAATGCCTCCTAGATTCGTTGAATCACGCAGATGTTATCCAAAAGTTTGAGAAATGTCTTCTTTTCCACGAAAAAGCGTCGGTCGCTTATTTGTGTCTTAGCGTCGGTAAAATATTTCCAAGCATGATTACGAGGCACAATGAGATCGTCGATCCGATAGAGACCGGGCGAGCAGCGCCAGCGTAGTGATTGGTGATTGCACACTGTATGTAATGTTGCTAAATGATTTTCAGAGATAAGCAACAATGACATTCCTCCTTTGTGCCCGTCCAGCGCGGCGCGCACATTAATAAAGACCGTCGCTGATGGTCCCGTCCCATGCTGCCGCGTTCCTCCTCTCCTTAAATCGGACAGGCCACTCAATTAAGGCAAATATGTTGTTAAATAATTTAAATTACCTTCCTGTAAAATACTGCAGTCATCATCAACAATGTCATTGACTGTTACAGCATATATAGAGTTGACAACTACAACGGGCGAACCCGTCACCTCAGGAAGTTTTAGCGATTAGTCGTTCTATCTCCCGTGAAATGAGCGCAGAAGACGTGGACACAACAGTCCACCGTCAAGCTTCGCCACATGCCCGCAACAGGCCAACACCTTAACCGCGAGATAACCAGGTGTGTTACCCAGCGGGCTTACACTCACGCCCTTACTTCCAATTGTGACCAGATTACTCCGGTCTCTCGATTGGTTACGAGTTTGAGGTCGCTTGCGCGGTTCTCTCCCTTACGAAGCGGTGAAACGGTGTTTACCGAATCTATCGCGGACCACAGCGTCTTTTGCCCGGCTGTTCACCCAGGATCTGATAGCCGATGGTCGTTTCAAGAGCAGTCGCCGTAAGGTCCTCAACCACCCCCGCTCTATAGGAAACAGTACTGCTTCCAGACTCCCCCTACTGTTAGTCAGAGCCCTACTGTTGGGGGGCTAATAAGCCCATGATGAGGTGGCCACGATGACCCATGTGTTCATGGTCGGTCACACTCACGGGTCAACACCCATCCGATGGCTTCCACGCATGGGGTGCGAACCTGGGTAGGACACTGGGTCAACCAGTCTCCCCTGGGAATCAAACCTCTGGCGCTCCTGGACGGTCTGCGCAACGAGCGGCGCAAGCCAATCGACTGTGCTCTCCGACTAACAGTCGGGGGAGTCTGGGAACTGTATTGTTTCCTATAGAGCGGGGGTGGTTGCCTACCTTACGGCGACTGCTCTTGAAATGACCATTGGCCATCCGATCCCGGTTCAGAGTCGGGCAAAGGACGCCTTGGTCCGCGATAGATTCGGCGCACACCTTTTTACCGCTTCGTAAGGGAGAGGACCGCGCAAGCGACCTTGAACTCGGAACCAATCGAGAGACCGGAGAAATCTGGTCACAATTGGTAGTAAGGGCGCGAGTGTCGCCCGCCAGGTAGCATTCCTGGCTATCTCGCGGTAAGGCGTTGGTCTCTTACGGGTTGTGGCGTAGCTAGACGTTGGATTGTTTTGTCCAAAGTCTTCTACGCTCACTGCAGGTCGATAGAACGGCTAATCGTTAAAACGTCCTGTGGTGACGGGCTCGCCCGTTGTAGTCGACAACTCAATATTTTAGTCAGAGTACACAGTCGATTGGCTTACGCCGCACCGTGCACAGACCGTCCAGGAGCGCCAGAAGGTTGATTCCCAGGGGAAACTGACCATAAGGCCAGAGTCCTACCCAGGCTCGCACTGTCTGTTACAGCAGAGCTAATGGGCCCTGTTGCATTTTGGCTACTGAGACCCATGTGTTCATGTTTGGAAAAACTCACGGGTCAACACTCATCCGGCGGCCTCCACGTAGGGGTGTGAGTCAGGGTAGGACTGGGTACCTGCGGGCCAGTTTCCCCTAGTAGTCAACCTTCGGGCGCTCCTGGACGGATTGCGCACAGTGCGGCGTCAGCCAAACGATTGTGCTTCTAACCGACAGCCGGGTAGTCTGGAAACAATACTGTGTCCTATACAGCGGGCGTAGTTGTTCACCTTACGGCAACTGCTCTTGAAACGACCAATCGGCTACCCGATACCGGGTGAAGAGCCGGGCAAAAGATGCCATGGTCCGCGATATATTCGGTAGACACCGTATCACCGTAAGGGAGAGGACTGCGCAAGCGATCTCGAACCTGTAACCATTCGGGAGACCGGATTAATCTGGTTGCAAATGGGAGTAACGGCGCGAGTGTCGGCCCGCTGGGTGATTAACCTGGTAATCACGCGGTAAGGCTTTGGCTTCTTACGGGCGTGTGGCGTAACTAGACGGTGGACTGTTTTTGTCCCAAATCTTCTGCGCTCACCTCATGGGAGACAGGACGATCTTATTTTGTCAAACTTCCTGAGGTGACGGGTTCGCGCGTTGTAGTCGTCAGCTCTAGATGTTACAGAATTAATGTAAGAGACCTGGACTTGCTCATTGATGAAAACTTATCTTGTAACCCTCAAGTAAATGAGTTCAGTCGTAAAGTATTTGCAAGTCTCTCAATCTTTTAAACGAGTGAAAGAATTTCTTACCTCTGTGTTAAACGCCAAATGCCACAATCTTTTATCTTACACCTAATTTGCTACACTCATGTGGCTTACCTAGACTCAAATGACGAGCTACCCAATAAATAAACTAGAAAGGTTTCAAAACCCGTGTATTCTCGTGATTTGTTTAGTCCCTGAAGAAGATTGAATACATATTGATCTTTAGTAGGAATGGCTCCTCATTAGACGATGTCGGGATGTTCACATACTCACCCTACACTTTCGTGTATTTCATTCAAACATGCCTTTTTTTCTATAATCTTTTCTCTCCGCTTTCATCTCATGGTCTTTCATTACAATCTCAGGGAAATCTATCACTGGCTCTACCTAAGCATTTATCAACTTTCATGTCCAAGTTATTTGCAGCGCAGGAGGCCCGAATATGGAACTCTGTGCCTTTGCGCCTGAGACAACTTGAAAACATAATCGGGGTTTAGTATATCTATTATGATACATTAACCCCCCCCCCCCCCAACCCAACCTTGTTGTCATATCCCATTCTTCACTTCAATATTGAATTGACATTTTTTATTAAACAACATAATTATTTAGTTATTTTAACCCTGACGGTATGGTCGTAAGGTATAGAGCCATTGTGGCAATAGACCCACCGTATTGTATTTGGTTGTTTGTGCAATTGATACAGTTTTTCAAACAAACTACGCCATAGTCAACTTCTTTCAATCTTGCCATTTCATCATCCTGTTTTTTATGAATCCGGGTAGAAAGAGCAGAAATTATAAATATACAAGTTTCGAAGGCATTTTAATTAGATACAAAATCATTGAGTAAACCACCCTATTCAAGCCCCCTAAATGGTTTTTATACCTTACAAAACACGAATAAAAATAATACAATTATTCATATCTATAAAAAAACGGTTGTGAAACCAAAATCCTTTCACGGCAAGTAGACAAATACCTATTGAAGGATTTTGAACGTGATGTCCCTTCAGGAAGAATGTTGACTTGACTGAAAGGGATAGTAAGCGACGATCGCGGATAGTGAGAATGCAACGCATTAAACACGTTCGATTCAATCGTTTACGCAAATATACGACGAAAAATCAATATGATTTTGCACCAACAAGGCATCTGTGTGCCAAATTTCAAGTCTATAATGCCAATATTTTGACATTGAAATATGTCTAGTCTATCCCCGGTGAACCGATTTCAACCACAACCTATACAACTATTGCCATGACCAAATGATGCCTGCGTGCTAAAGTTCAGTTTAATCTGATTAAGCGTTTCTGCGCTATCGTGGAGGAATACACACATACATACAGACACACAGACACACAGCAGACTTCCATCTGAAAATGCTCTTATTCGTCTCAAGGGGATCAAAATGGATATTTCCGTCTTCATCTTGACAAAAAATAGCTCGTTCACAATACTTTCCCTCCTCGTTGGTTGGTGGGCAGGAGAAGTAAAAACAAATTTCTCGAAAAAGACCCAATTTATTGTATGACATGACACGACTGCCGCTACAGAAAGTGAACTATCGTATTTATAACAAGTAAATATATTAAAAGGAATAAAAAACATGACTGCCGTTACAAAAAGTAAACTACTGTATTTATAAAAAAAAACTACCTGAATACGTATTTTGTTATACTACGATTGTATGCTTTGACACATATCTCTTTTCAATTATGGGTTTCTTTCATGTTGACCCTATTCTTCTGTTATTTTTTAGTTTCAATCCACGCAGCAGCTATTTAAATCCAACCGTCATATAGTTAGCTATGTTTTAATTCTAAATTTATACTATACGAGAATCTGCCTTTATCTGCCTTTACCAATGTTTTCTAATCGCCGTAACTTTGATAAAATTATACGGCTTATAGCCATTTCTCTATGTCTGAAAACTAAAAAAACCTGTGTCCTTTTTAACTACAGAAAGTTATTAAAATCAGTCTCATTTTGTTGTTATGCTTAATTGAAGTCAAAGTATATTAAATTATTCACCTTTTCATCCTGATTATTTTCTTTATATTTGATACATTGCTGCAATGCATCTTTCATTATCTTAGTGACATTTGATTGAAACCTCAAATAATTATATAAAATTTAACTCCCTCTATACTCATTTGTATGTACTCTTTCGAACTGTCTTTTTACATTAGTACCATTTCTGGTCGCTTGATGTAATTTAGTGTTTATTAGTGTAAACACAATTGATGAGAGCGATTTGACCCCCTTCCCATGTATTGAGCGATTTTTGCCCATAATCAAACATTATCCTGAAGGTCTAAGCTATTAAAAAATATGTATTTCATTGAGGTACCCGATTTTTCGTTAGTTTCTGGAATCATTTGTAGTAGTACTTTACTTGTAATAATTATTTTTATTTCGATTTTTTTATGAAATATTTGTGTATTACGTATTTACGCATATAGATAAATGTATATATCCGAAATATACTCAATTAGACCTTTCATTTGACATTAAACACGATATATTTATGTAACTTTATTGACAGTTGGACATTTAGACATGTATTTTTTTGACAATTGGACAGTTTAGGTACCCTATTGACACTCGGGGTGATATAGCGATTCTAACAATATCACACACTTCTAAAGGCGTTTCGGTTCAGGTGTTTAGAAGTTATAGTGGAATAAAAAATCAGGGTTTAAATATTAATACTTATCGTTTTTCATTTTTCAAGTATAATTGTGGAGTTTTATAATTTTCAAATAATTTTTATTGTAATAAATTCGTAAGAACCAAAAACGGTTATTTAATAGTCGGTAATATTTTGTGGAGAGTAATAATTAAACACTTTGTATATTTTATTTTGCTAAATTAATATTCCAAATATTTGCCTTCGTTACTAGGACTACCGGATCTATTACTGATGGCCGCGAAGAGGGAAAACGAAAAAAACTAAACTGTCAAATGATGAATGTCAAAACGCACCGTGTTTTGTATTAAAGACGCTGGTTTATCCTTATATGAGAGCAAGGGGTCGCGGCACCCTATGACACTTGGAAGGACAAAATGCTTCAACAATACAACACTTTTCTAATCGGTTCAAGCATTTAGTTTATCGTGGAATAAAGAAACAGGAAACATGCATAACAGAAAATATACATAAATGAATCCTGAACACATAACACTTCTTTTGGGCAATCGTGTATTAATTCTTACTGTAATAAATTAATAGTTAAAATAAAAACACTAAAAACACGCTTTTATAAATGCACGTAAAAACCACATCATCAGACCTTCAAACCTAATCATGGTCAAAGTTCATTCCAAGACTTTTCTAACAAGTCCAAACACAGCTATGATACGATTTTCCATCATGAAGTTCCAGTTCATATCTTCCGACTCCATCAACAGATCAGTTCGACATTACCATATTACTGTATTGTCATCAGAACTACATACAGCTGCCAATTTACATGACGCTACGATCCTTGGAAGATGGTTTAATTAGTTACCTTAGATTCCATTACATAGTTACATACAGGTCGACCTAATAAAAGCGTGTTAAAAATAGGTATTGTATTCGGTAAAGCCAAATCCATTATTTTAATTGGCCATTACTTTTAGTGCATACATACATATAACGTCAAACGGTTAATTTGGGTATTCTCTGCGGCTTGGTTATCAAGTTATAAAAATATGCAGTGGCTGACCTGACGATAAGTATATCTTAGTACTTTAGTGATCGCCTTGGGAATTGGGGTCTGTTATGTAGTTACGTTAATGAGGAGCGTCAGCGCGGGGCTGTTTAGCCTGGCCTCAGCTCAGTTTAAGGGGCATCTGAGTCAATTAAGTGGCAGCGGGACCATTACAAAAGCGCCGACGGTGTTTCGGCAGCTCAGCTCTCATGTAAAGGACATGTAAATTGCGTCCGATCTTAATCGCGCGAAGTGTTAAAAGAGGTTCACGATGCGGCATCAACGACGACGCGGCCAAGATACGCCGACCCACCGATAAACACTGATAAACAGAAAAGCGTAGACAGGTCATCCGCAAACATCAGTAGTTAGTGTGTATACCCAATTTATTTGCCTTTGGGCGGATGCATTTTAGTGCCTTGGCTTGATCAATCAAAGGTGGGGCTTATCGTTAATCGTTTAAGAAATTATTTTACCGAACCCAAAGATTCATTTTTGATTAACTTTGCAAATCCGAGAGATAGAGAGAGATAGAGAGAGAGAGAGAGAGAGAGAGAGAGAGAGAGAGAGAGAGAGAGAGAGAGAGAGAGAGAGAGAGAGAGAGAGAGTCATTTTTATAAATGCATAAAAAAACTTGCATTTTTATTAACGTGATATTTTATACGGTAATTTCGGGGCTACATGTTGTCAGGAAATTGTTTAAATTTATATGATGATATCTTATCAGCTCGAATAAAACTGGTTGGCAAATCGGATATTTCGTTTAGAAGTTACAGCCAGTTAAGTCGGTTAAATTTAAATTTTGTCATCCGCACATAGAAATTCATAAAATATCAGAGGATTTTGATTTTCATTGAGAAAACTTAATCTAATCTTACCGCCACACTTTCAGTAATTTTATCACTTATGATGACGTTTTATTATACTGGTTTTCGGTATCTGAAATCCATTACTACAGGGAGAAATTCTGTGTAAGGAAGGTGAAACTGTAGAAGGAAATATAAATAGATTTTTTTTATCGTTATTTTGTTTTTAAAGAAAAGTTTTTGGTTAATAGGAGGCTTTCATTTGCGTGAGATCCTTATCAACAAAAAAATAAGAAAAATGTTCAAACCAGTTCAAACCTTTCGGTGCACGTGCAGTTGAGAAAACAAGTCAAGAAAACCGGTGTTGCGTTGTGCTATTAATAGAACTTGTGAAATGTATTTTGATTGAATGTAATTTATCGAACTAAATTGAATGTAATCTATCGAACTAAATTTTACAAAACTTGAAATACGTGTTATTTACATCGTCTTTTACCAGTGTTGTGTCAAATATGTCTATACTCCACTGCAAGCTTATGGTCCTAAAAGGGTTAATTATCATTGTATATTATCAATTTAAAAAAATGTACCTATTTTAGTTAGTAAAATACAACAGCGAATAACAATACTAAATCGCCGTTGTTAATGTATGCAAAAGCAAGCCAAAAAAAAAAACCATACACAAGAGCAACCTAAATCTAGAGATGCGTTCCATCTTGCTTGCTTTTGCCATTGACTATATAACCGGTACGAGGCGTCTGCGTCGTCGTCGATCAACCCGCAATTTGCAAACGTTAACTGTGAAAATGGTTTGTTTACCGTGCAGGATGGCATGCGTTTAAGTGCTTCTTAAAAAAACAATATTTTTAGAGAGAATGATTTTGATTTTTCGATTCCACCTGGTTGTAAACCTTCTGTGCAGATTTTCCTACAGATTGGGATGATTTATTGAAATATAGTTATTGTTGTGTACATATGTAACTGTGGTGGATCGCTGTTGTATGGAGAAAAAAAATATTTAGCGAAACCTCCCTATGCGGGAAAGATGGTCTATGGCATGGAAATAAAAGTAAAAGCCGCAAGAGGGTTGATGTTTTGGAAAAAAAAAAGTGTATATTTTTGCTTAATCGTATGAGACTCAAATAATGGTTTTTTCCGTAATTAGTTAATAATTTTTATTTAAATATTTTAATAATAATTAATAACCTAAATGATGATTACTGAATAGTGTGTAGTGATTAAAACAACGTACGGTCGTTGCAGCTATCCCTCCCCGCCTGTCGAATCATCTTGCGGTGTCGACTACAACGGGCGAGCCCGTCACCACATGATGTTTTAACGATTAGTCGTTCTGTCGCCCTGCAGTGAACGTAGAAGACTTTGGACAGTACAATTCTACGTCCAGCTACGTTACAACCCGTGAGAGTCCAACGCCTTACCGCGAGTTAGCCAGAAATAAACCCGGCGGGCTCGAGATACCCCCGCCCTCACTTCCAATTGTGACCAGATTTCTCCGGTCTCTCGATTGGTTCCGAGTTCGAGGTCGCTTGCGCGGTCCTCTACCTTACGAAGCGGTGAAACGGAGTGCACCGAATCTATCGCGGACCAAGGCGTCCTTTGCCCGCCTCTTACCCGGGATCGGATGGCCAATGGTCAATTCAAGAGCAGTCGCCATAAGGTACGCAACCACCCCCGCTCTATAGGAAACAATACTGTTAGTCGACTGAATCTCGAAAGAGTCGAAAGAAATCCCCCGACTGTTAGTCGGAGAGCACAATCGATTGGCTTGCGCCGCACGGTGTGCAGACCGTCCAGGGGCGCCAGAGGTTTGATTCCCAGGGGAGACTGGTTGACCCAGTGTCCTACCCAGGATTCGCACCCCATGCGGGGAGGCCGTCGGATGGGTGTTGACCCGTGAGTGTGACCGACCCTGAACACTTGGGTCATCGTGGCCAACTCATCATGGGCCCGTTAGCCCCCAGTCGAATGTCGAATCAGTCCGCTAATCCTTCAGTCCGCTAATACTTTTACAGACAGATATAGTGGCAATTCCAGTTTTTCCGAGCCAAATTAACCTGCCACCCCTTCGAAAGACGAAAGCGTTACGTCTGAAGTCTCCCCACGTGAATCGACCCGACCACGTGGAATAACCCGAGCACCCGGCGGCAATACTTCCTACTATCAAAGCGTTTTCCTGCCATACTAAACTACAGAACGAATGCTCAAAATAGTCAAGGAAACATCTCCTGGTGTCTGCAGACCATATGGAGATAGTTTTATAAGAAATCGCCTGGAATCACGAAACCTCATGCTAGTTTTAAACTCTAAACGTTATAACCATCCACTGTAATTTTGACGGTTTTTTAAGTTTTTCTTCATTTTATTCTAAAAAGAAGTTAGTAAATGTATATGTTTTTTCAAATTCAACCAAATGGTTACAAGTATGTGTTATCTCATATAAACATTACAAAGTACTAAATGCCTGTATCCCTGCAACAGAAATCACTTTCACTTTTTACCATAAAAAGGCTCGAACAACTAAATTTCACCCCCTTTGCGGCAGTACTTAACCAATTTTTTTTTCTTTTCTTTTTTTCCTTTGGTCTATACACTATACTACACCTGTTCCGCATAGGGAGGTTTTGACATTCTGAAGAAAAAAAAAAGTGTGCCACCCTATATGCTTCGGAGAAATATATTTAAATATCACCACAATATTGTTTCTACTACGGAATTCAAATTGGTAACTAAAACAAGCGATAAATCAATACCATTCAAAAGCCTGTCATGTCGCATGGAGTTTAACGCATGGTCAAAAAAGAAATCTGTGCAAATATTATTATCGACAAGCAGAGAGAGAGAAAAAGAATATTACCTACCTCAATAATCGAAAAATCCTACTCAATAATCAAAAAATTAAATTATGATTATTAAACCATTCGCAAAACTCTGAAACAAATAAGTAATTTAATTATTCGATATCTACATATACTACGACTTAATCTTTCTATTAGTGTTAGCATCGGTGAATATTATCTTAGCAGTTGAGTTACAAGGCAAAATTTACATACTGGATGTGTTCAGGCCTGAGCCAGTCGCTCGATCCGATGTAGAGAAACCTTGCAAGCCAGGAACTTGTTAACAGGCCAATCGACATCGTAAAATATTTTATCTTTGCGAAATCTTCATTTACGGAGAAAGACAAGGAGGAAGAAATTGTATTTTAACTGTATTGCGGTGACGGGAGTTCGTAAGATAAGTTAATATATGGAAGTTTAATTTAATCTGGAATATTATGGCTTTGCAGGTTTGTTGAAATGTTATTATTTTTTTAAAATTTGCAATACTCTTTTTAAATCATATTCAGGAGGTGTTAATTCTCCTTTTCGTTATGGTTATCGCAGTTTTATTTTTATGATAATCGTATTTCTATTCATCATTCCTTTAAACGACAAAAGCATCGGTTTGTTTGTTTCTACTCGTGATTGTGAATTTTCACAATGGGCATGTTTATTACCATAAGACAATCTCTTATAACCAAATCTCCGATGAAGGTATAGGTATGTTTTGTTATTGAATTCGGTTGACAGAATTGAATTCCGTTAATTTTATCCCAACGAAAAATGGTAACCTAGCAGTGATTCGAACCCGGAACCTTACAATGTAATATCAGGCGACCTAACCTAACTATGCCACTGCAAAACCATATTTTTAAGACCACTTGTTGGTTGCCTTTGTTTTGGATGAGAATTCAACTTTCCATTCGATATAATCATTTCTTATTCACGGTCCAGTATATTGTTGCAAATATCGGTGATAATGTGGATTTTTTAACTATTCATTCAGGGCACGTACATTTCGAACCTTTGTGTTATTCAATTTCGGATTTTCTCTTGCTTGCTTTTTGTATGCATCATTAAGAAGCTGGAAGTAATATTTAAGCTGGATAAAGGCAGCGTAGCTACCACGCGCTGGCATTTAAGAGGCGGATATAATTTGAAAACGTTATCTCGAGTCAATCGGTAGCCTCGCAACTAACGTGTGACATTCTCGTACGCTGCGGCAGTTTTAATAAACGAAGCGGCTTTTGTACAACCGCTTGCACAATCGGTGTACAGCTTTTTAAATACGACCTTTTTGTACGCTGCACGCGCTGTGACAAAGAAGGACGTAGGTACTTTGAATTCGGACCAAAGCACATAAAGAAAGTTCACGGTACTTGTGTATAAGCTTCTCTCCGTTATCTAGTGCAGGGGTTTTAAACATTTGGTCCATGGGCCCTTGGGGGTTTATGGCATGCCTGTTAGCGGTGCGCCAAATATTTTGCTTTCCTAACCTAAGTACGCGGTAAAAAAAAATAATATTACCAGATCTGTCAAAAAAAAACGCCAATTAAGTAGCACTGCCGTTCCGCGTTTTAGAAATAAAGCTCATAGGGCTTTTGACTTTTCATTTTGAGAATAGTATTAATTTGCTGTTGCCATTTTCAACCCAGGGTCAAATTTCAACCTGAAAATTTGAATATAAATTGCAATTGCAAAATGCCCCAAATTGCATCTGTAAACAAAACATAGCTGTAGAATCATACCTTCGCTCGTATTTAATAGCATCATCCTACTACTATTATAAACGCGAAAGTTTGTAATAATTTAAGTATGGCTGTTTGTTACTCTTCCACGCAAAAACTACCGAATGGATTTTGATGAAACTTTACAATAATATAGCTTACACATTAGAATAACACATAGGCTATAATTTATAAAGATATACTGTGAATTATCCAAAATATAACGACAAGTGTCAAGTATGTAGTAAAAAAATCTACGCAAAAACTGTTGGAGTTACACGTATATAATGCATAATTATATATGTTTCTATTAGTAGTATTATCACAATTTTCCATCACCACGCTGGTGAAACCGCTGGGTGCAGCTAGTATATTATAAACAAGCCTTCAATCATATCTACGCACTAGCTAAACAAGCGGTTTTCATAGCCAAAATAGTTATGCACAGTTCGAAAGGAAATTTATATAAAAAATAAGAAAATTATTATTTCTACGAACATCGATACGCAACGAAATATGCAGCGCCCTACCAAATTTAGCTTTCGCGTGGGTCACGAGTCGATCCACTATATCCATAAAACTATATAAAATGACTAAATATAATTACTCCTATAATCTTCCGTAACGCCAGAAACAAGTTCACCTGTCCCTGGCCAGGGAATACTGTCTCATGTGTGTCGTTTTTGGAGCTAGTTTGAAGTTACCTAAAGGGTGAACTCTATTTGTTAATGAGACATTAACATAAACAGCAAAATTGCTATAATCTTTGCTGTTGCTTATTCCTTTATTTAAGATTGCGTTAATTGCGTATTCCTTTATTTAAGATTATATATAAGAACACCATAATAATATATATTTCCCTCACGATAGAGTATGTAATATTCAACCCCTTGAAAAATAGATGTAATCCTGTGGATTTAAAATAGCCGGATTCTATCATAATTTACGTTATATCAATTACATGATATTAGTTATAACCTTTTGAATTTTCTTTGTATCTCCATTTATCAGAGCAATATTTTTGCAAAATAATTACATCGTACGATACAATTTTTCTTTTCGATGATATCTGAATGAGAAGATATTCAGAAATTCCTTTATTTGTATCCAATAATGCAAATTATTAAATATGCATTTTATCCAAAAAAAATGCCAATTTAATTATAAAATTCGTAAATGAAGGTTTTTCATTCAGAATTAATTTCTCCATTACTTCTTATAAAACTCCACAAATACGAGGTTTAACCGTCCGGTGACCTACGTTTATTGAATCATTTTCTGAAAGTATGCATCTGCCTAAATCACGGATGTGCTTGTAAGATGAAATATAAATCGTGTTTAGATTTCGGATAGAGGAATGGCCATCCGATCATAAAAGTCAGAAATCTGTTTTCAAGTAAAATTTGTGAATCCTACGTGTGTAACCTCCGTAGCCGCTTTGAAACACTGGTATCCGTCAGATCACCGAAGTTAAGCAGCACCTGGTGTAGTCATTACTTGGATGGGTAACTGCCTGATTACAGTCACGTGATGTTACAAAAGCCGGATGCCTGTAAGGTAATTGTCGTCAGTTGCCGTAAAGGGTATAAGTATAAACGGTATAAAGAATAATTAAAAAATATATTTTTCTACACTGTACTTAAACACACCAAAGGTGTTAAAAGTAATCGAGAAAATCATTGGAAGTATACATATGGGGAAGATTTAAAACTCTGATTTCAGACTTAATTAACTTTGATGCTCTGATTCCAGACTGAATATCCGCTTGGGGGAGCCAGGGGACCTTGCTGAGTTGGCCACAAAGACCCATTCTGTTCAGGGTTGGTCACACTCACGGGTCAACACCCATCCGGCGGCCTCCACGCATGAAGTGCGAGCCTGGGTAGGACTCTGGCCCGAGGGTTAGTTTCCCCTAGGAATCAACCTTCTGGCGCTCCTGGACGGTCTGCGCGCCGTGCGGTATAAGCCAATCGATTGCGCACTCTGACTAACATCTTGAGGTGTCGACTACAACGGGCGAGCCCGTCACCACAGGACGTTTTAACGATTAGTCGTTCTATCGACCTGCAGTGAGCGTAGAAGACTTTGGACAAAAACAATCCAACGTCTAGCTACGCCACAACCCGTTAGAGTCCAACGCCTTACCGCGAGTTAGCCAGGAATAAACCCGGCGGCTCGAGATACTCGCGCCCTTACTTCCAATTGTGACCAGATATCTCCGGTCTCTCGATTGGTTCCGAGTTCGAGGTCGCTTGCGCGGTCCTCTCCCTTACGAAGCGGTGAAACGGAGTACACCGAATCTATCGCGGACCAAGGCGTCCTTTGCCCGGCTCTGAACCGGGATCGGATGGCCAATGGTCATTTCAAGAGCAGTCGCCGTAAGGTACGCAACCACTCCCGCTCTATAGGAAACAATACAGTTTCCAGACTCCCCCGACTGTTAGTCGGAGTGCACAATCGATTGGCTTGCACCGCACGGTGCGCAGACCGTCCAGGAGCGCCAGAGGTTTGATTCCCAGGGGAAACTGATTCCAGAGTCCTACCCAGGTTCGCACCCCGTGCGTAGAGGCTGTCGGATGGGTGTTGACCCGTGAGTGTGACCGACCCTGAACACATGGGTCATCGTGGCCAACTCATCATGGGCCCGTTAGCTCACTGTTAGCTATAGAGCGGGGGTGGTTGCGGACCTTACGGCGACTGCTCTTAAAACGAACATCGGCTACCCGATCCTGGGTAAACAGCCGGGCAAAGACCAATCGAGAGACTGGAATAATCTGGTCGCAATTGGAAGTAAGGACGTGAGTGTAAACCCGCTGGGTAACACTCCTGGCTATCTCGCGGTTAAGGTGTTGGCCTCTTACGGGTATGTGTCGGAGCTTGACGGTGGACTGTTTTGTCCAAGTCTTCTGCGCTCACTCCAGGGAGATAGAACGACTAATCGTTAAAACTTCCTGAGGTGACGGGTTCGCCCGTTGTAGTTGACAACTCTAGTTGAATATCCGCTTTTTTGTCCTTTACCTATAGATGGCGCTGCAACACATCAACTGTCATAGCGCTCAACCGATTGCTATACTGAGACATTTGAGGCAGCATAATATTTTAGCCCTGTTCACTTTGTTGTAACTCGCCAACATATAGCGCTGCAGAACATCAACTTATAAACCGTTCAAGCGATTTCAATGAAAATTAGTATACATAGGTATTTAAGCACGGATATAACACGGGCAATGCCAGGTAATACTATTAGTATATAATAAAAGGAAAAAACATTGAATTACACGGCCTTGTGCAATCTCGTACAGTACCTAAAAACCAAATCAACTATTGAAGCCACATTGTACGAATATTTATTTCTCCTTGATGAATTGTTCTCAAGACCGTTGTAAATAAGGTTGGCAATGTGGTCGAATAGATTTGTAACTCGGTTTTTAATGACTGCCTCACGGCGCCATTGGAATCGTCACTGGACACAAAATTCTTCACACGACATTTCAAGAACGTGTATTTTGCAATGTATTACACTGAAAACATCACGGCGAATCTGCAAAATTAAAGATCAATTGTAATAAAGGGAGTGTTTTGTTTGGAAATATAAAGATAGTAATGTAGAGAGCAAAAATAAAGTGTGTTTTGTTTGGAAATTAAGTATCAAAAATCTTTATTTTTCGGTATTGTTGTCGATGCTATCTTTAGGATTTTACAAGAGTCGTTGGAAAGGAGTCGATATTGTAGATGAATGTTGTGATCCTAGTTTCTGTTTGCCAAGAAATTACATCAGCTTTATAGTAAATATTTTTATTTATTATTATTCGTAGATGTTTGTTTGAAAAAATTAAAATAAACATTCTACATATACAATCACAGTTACAAAAAGTGGCTCTACATAAATGACGACTATGTTATAAATAGGTATATTACTAATTCAATGTATATACATAGGTGGGCCTGTTGCGAATAAGTAATATTTACTGGCCACATCAATAGGGTTATACGAATTATAGAGGTTTCTTTGTAGTAGTAGTCTATTCATAAAAAAAGATACAAATTACATGTCACAGTTCCCAACTGAGGCTAGTGCAGGTTCAGATCAAGCTTGTATTACATCAGGGCCGTGCCCAGGGGGGGGGGGGGGTTCCGAGGGGTCCGGACCCCCCCCCCCCCCCCCGAAATGAAATGAATTTACACTAGATAGAATCGACTTTCCAAAATGAAATAGATTTACACTAGATAAAATCGACTTTTAGGTGCAAAAAATACATTCTTAAATACAATATTCTGCTAAGCTATGCCGTCTCAACATTTATATGTTTTTGAACATCTTGTCGACTCTGCCAGTAACCACTTGCACTCCGGAAAGGTCATTTTCCAAACGTAGACGCCTAAAAACCTACCTACGGAATTCTTGTGGGCAAGAGAGTCTAAACGGATTAGCCTTAATGGCAATTCACAGAGACGTCATCATCCCAACTGATGATGTTATAACCGAATTTGCCCGTAAAAAGTCTAGAAGGCTTAATTTTGTGTTGTGAATTCACCTTATTAGAAACATGCGGTTTTTAGGTTTGAAAATGAAAATGTTAGTTAGTAGTTAGTACCTACAGTATTTTCGGTGGCGGGGGCTTCTCCTGTCTTAATGTAAGGGTAATAAAAATGAATTTGAATTAGCCTGTCTTTTTTTTTTGGACCTCCCCCGAAAAAAATTTCTGGGCACGGCGTTGTATTACATTAATATAGTAGTTTTGAGATTCTATATATCTACATAATAATATGTTAACCGACCTCCAGATTAAACGGCTTAACTTATTGATTTGAAATTTGAAACATAGTCCCCTGAGGGGAAAAGTAACCGATGTGATTAATAAGCGAATGAACTTATAGTCCCAGGAGTATTCCTCCGGAGTGAATCGATCTTCACTGCATGTAAAACTATTACAATGATTAGTGCACTGCGGGCACGGGCCGTACCTTGTATACCGAGTAATATACTAAACAACTTAAAAATACATCTCATCAAAGAAGTAGGTTGAGGTAGGATTGTTGGGGTGAAGTGGAGAGTAGAGGGGATTGGGTACTAATATTTATGAAGTGTAAATTTGAGTTGATAAGAGGAGGTTATTTGTGACCACGTTATTACCCAGTAAATAGGACATCAGTTGTATTTTTTTTTATGTGTCGAGCGTAGCTTATTGCCTTATGAAGAGGCAGTGAATTCTAGTGACGAGCTGCACTGTACTGCAAAAGGACTCGGTGAAAATGTTGGAAGAAATCTTAGATATTGCAAGCAGAAAGGTTTTCCTGTGAGTCATTATAATCGTCAGTCATTGTTTGCTTTCGTGATGTGGATAGGCGGCATACCGCCGGTATGACTACGTAAATTATAGAGGTGGACGACGAGCGGTGCGGGCGCTGGCGAATTTTTAAATTAATCTACATTACAAATATTTTAAGAAGACATTTTCATTGTGGCTACACTTCATATCCTATAATTCAAGGAAAGATTGAAGACATTGCATGACCACCCACGGTTTCGTAAAACTTTTATGATATTTAATATCAAATAACAAATAGGGTGACAAATTGCATGCATAAAATATTCAAATTGTCACTCTATCGTAATTTCATCGCGCGTAATACGAGCTAGTGAGTCGTAGGGCGTAGTCACATTGGATGAATTTATATATAATTGTCATATTCAATTCATTCAGTCAAATTAAAGGCAATAATAATTAATTAAAATTGTAGTTTAATTTATAGTCATATTTATATTGATATTAATTAATATTAAATTAATATTAACATCAAATTTATATAAATTTTAATAAATTAAAGAGTTGAGACTGTGTAAACTATTGGAAATTTTCTAACTGTCATTACATACTTTTATTTGTACATTCACATTTAAAGTAATAATAAACGTGATCACGCAAAACTGTACTTTAATTTTGGTGATATTATAAACAGAGTATAACTGCCCCATTGTTAATTTTAGCATTTTTCAAATGCAACCGCTATCATTTTAATAGTCCCGAGAATAGTGTAACGTCCGTAGCCGCGTTGAAACACTGGTACCCGTCAGATCACAGACGTTAAGCAGCGTCGGGAGTAGCAAGACTTCCTTAGTTATTTCTATCCCTAAATTGGTAAAATACTATCCGACTCAAACCCCCAAAAAGATTTTTTTTTCTCAAAATAAAAATGTATGTGAAATTGTCTTGATCGTGTTGAACCGGCAATAACAAATGCCTAACTAAGAGCAAAATCGGTTGTATCACTCCAAGACATTCCTGGAAAGTAGCCAAGGACTGATTTTAACTGGATATTAATTTCATAAATAAAGTCGATGAGCACCCTCTCGCGGCCGGTGGAACAATACGGTTGGGTTCCATTACAACGCTTCAGCCGGCCTGGTTCGTTTTTTGGCTAAGGGCGTGTTTGGGCTAAGTGCCAACAGATGACGTAATTATTTAATTAAATGTATGGCGTAATATAAATATTATTATTGTAGCTTGTATATGATATATTCCGAACGAAATTTCACAGCAGAACACACACAGACACACACACACAGACACAAAGACAGACTTCAATCTAAAAATGGTCTTAATCGTCTCAGGGCGCTCAACGTGCATAATTCCGTCTTCATTTCGAAATATTTTTTAACGTGTTCACAATACTTTCCCTCCTCGACGATTGGTGGGCCGGGAAAGCAAAATCGCACGAAAGTGATTTTGTGTGACCGAGTCCTCTGAACGCTTTCCCACAAGAGTATGAGGCGCGACCGAACACGATACTTACGGTGGTCATTATAATGGCTCTGAACACTTTTGAGATGGATCTATGTTAATTTCGGATGCTTGCCTTACCACGTTCATTAATCATCAGCGACCTGGTAAATGGACTCGACAAAATCGGCTAAGTTGCATCGCTGTTCGTTGGCTTCTTAAGTTTCGTGTGTGAAATGAAGAATTTAAATTATATGCTCATTTGGAATGGAAGTAAGAGTAGTAACATCGAAATACTTCATTGCCCAATGAACATGTAACTGTAATCATTAATTTCAAAATAGCAACTAGTGGCTCGTTTCTAAACCCCGATTTTGGTCGTTGTCTGATCTTTACCGCCGATAGTTGTTATTGTGTAACTTATTTTGCGCCCTTCAGGTACTCTTTTTCTGGTGGTATGTTTACGTAAAATCCCTTCCGCTTTTAAAACTCAACGATATCATCATACCCTTGTCGCAAAGAGTAATAGATCTTTGTCTGTTTGCCGATGAGCATTTCTCCTGGCAACCAAACGTAGACGAGGTAAGTCGCAAAATATTTGCTAGTTTTCCCCCTCTGCAAACGCTCAGAAGATTTGTTCCGGACACAATATATAAATCTCTTGCACAGTCTCTCTTCTTATCTTTTCGTGACTAAGCAGATATATCGATTTATCACGGGAACTATTCAATAGACTTGAACGTTTGAAAAAATTATGCACACGATTCATCTTAGGTCTACGTAAGTATGATCACGTGTCCGTATATAGGCCACAGTTAAAGTGGTTGTCAGTACGCCAAAAAAGAAATGTTTAACACTTGCTCTCCTCTATCTTGTACTCTCCCAATCAACACCATCCTATCTCCACGAGCTTTTTAAACCACTGAGATCTCACGGTCTCATACTTCGGTCAGCCTCTGACAATTTACTAATAAGCCCTTGTCAAAATACTGATTTCTATTCCTACTCTTTATGTGTCGATGATGCAAGGCTTTGGAACGATCTCTCGGCAAATAAAGAATCTCCCCTTCTTTACCATCATTTAAGACTGGCTTCAAAGATTACTACCTTCCTAAGTTCTTCCCATTCTCTCCTCTTCCTCTCTCAATATTCTATCCTCGCGCATTCTTCGTTTTAAATAGCTATACTGGTTTGTATTTTATGCAGACGAACTTGATTATCTTTATGTTTACAATGCGCGCATCACCACTGTGATTAGGTTAGTTGTAAGACATTGTCATGTGACAATAAAATCGCCTTTTTTTTTAAATAATTAAGTGCAAATAAAGAGTATATTATTATGTATTAGTCCATAGCAAACGTATTGTCACCACTTGGACAGAATGTACTGCTTGAGTATTGTGTTGTATCGCATACATTAATATCGGTTTTACTATGTCACGTATATTAGAGATGTCACCTTCTCGACAATGTAATTTTTCCCAAGGTTTTATAAGCTGATTATCCTTAGGCAACTCCTAGATATGCAATATATTCAGAATACAGAGAAACATTTGTCACATAGCCAAATGGTTTTAAGATTCGCTTTCATCTTTTACTTTCCTAGCAGAGGAATGTAGTTTGAACGCACGTATGTGTGTCTGTGTGTCTGTCTGTGTGTACTCTTCCACGATAGCGCCCAAACGCTTCAAACCGACTAAGCTGAAATTTGGCACGGAAGCATCATTTGATCATGGCAAGAGTTCAAAAGATTGTGGTTGAAATCGTTCCACCGGGAGGCGCTCATTATTCTTCAATCTCGAAATATTGGACTTAAAGACTTGAAATTCGGTACACAAACGCCTTGTTAGGCTGAATCTACATTGTAAAGTTCTGGTTGGAATATCTGTTATACAAGCGACACAAATACTTTTTAATCTCCGCCATATTTTAAAAAATACTGTATCATATTTTAAAGATACCATTTCCATACCACGGAGAATATTACAAATACTACATAAATAATACTAAAAGACTACAAAAATCTACTAGAAGACTACAAAAATACTACTACTGAAAGACTATAAAAATCTTTGATATACATTTACGATTTTAATCACACTATCAGGGGGATGGAGGAAGATTAGTGTTTTTTTAAAAATAAGGATACATACATGTTGTAGCTGACACCGCTATATTTTAAAAAATATTACGTCATATTTAAAAAATACCATTTCCATACCACGGAGAATATTACAAATACTACAAAAATACTACCTAACGACTACAAAAATCTACTAAAAGACTACAAAAATACTACTACTGAAAGATTACAAAAATCTTTGAAATAAATTTGCGATTTTAATCACACTATCAAGGGGAGGGGGGAAGATTAGCGTTTTTTTTTAATAATAAGTATACATACATGCCTGGGTTACGGCTCGAAGGACCATTTTCATATCGGCACTTTTTTAATCACTGTCACATTATACTTGCAATATTTCAGAACTTGTGCGCAATGAATAATACGGGAAGAATTATATCCCTCAGGAAAATGTTAAAAATTACCATTGTGTTTTTGTTTTGCTACTGAAGAAGTAGGTCTGGTTGGTAATATCAATTTTTGTTACCACTGTTCTCGTAATTTTGTTGCCTTTCTTATTATTTTTTTTTAAATTACGTAACAACAGCTAGATATTTCTAGAATGTCTAACCCTGTTCTATTTCTAAGGATGCTCAAGACGTGGCAAAAAATCGTCAAGAATGGAAGCGAATCGTGA
>OX155957.1:16912734-16967734 GCA_944548615.1 Micropterix aruncella | reverse complement strand
AACATTTGGAGATTTAGACAACTACTTACTTGATATCTGAACAATTAAGGTATCCTATAATACTCGGGAAAACATAACGATTCTAACAATACCACACACTTCTAAATCTGTTTAAGCGTTCAGAAGTTATGGTGGAATAAAACACGAAAAACATACATAGGTGAACCCTGAATAAATTGCAATCCTTTTTTGTTGGTCAGTCGTATAAAAAGGACAATGGGTAATGTCGTACTCAATTGCAAAGTTTGTTGTAACACTTTGCTACATACACCAAACGAAAGATTATTACTAGTACAAGTGTAACATTTCATTCTAGAGCAGCTATGCTTAAGTACGTGGCTGAAAAAAGTTATTATATGCTGATATCAATATTAACTATATACATACCTATATCAATATAAACCATTAAAAGTAAAAATAACTGCATAGTACCGAGTGAGTACTTTTATCTTAACCCAAAAAAAGCGTTAAATAAGCTTATGGATGAAAAAGGAAGAGCCAATAAGTAAGATAGATAGATGATCAGCGTGCGAATTTAAGGTAATATTCGCCCCCCCCTCCTCCCCTGGGCCGTCGAAATTTCTTTTATTTTACGTTGGGGTTGTCTAAACAAGTTTATGGGTGAAAGAGGCCCGGCAAATAAGCAAGACAGGGATATATACTCAGTGTTTGGGTGGGAGGTAAGATTTGTGCCGTTGTGATTATTTCACGTTGGTGTTCTGAGTGTTTTCTATTTTCATGTGATTCAGTTTTTACTTTCTAGCTGTGATACAGGACTTAATTGGTTTTTACTTTACGATTGTATTTTATTTCATTTTATGGATTTTATTTGTTTCAAATTACGACTAGTAAATTACACCCGAGTTACATGTTAAACCCTTTTTACCTGGGTTAAATAACTTGTTAATTTCACAAAATCATGCATATTTACAAAATGTCGGATGTGTATAGTTCTAATACGACATGGATTAATGAGTTGAACTTTGATATTATTCCCTTTTCACAAAAGCACAATTAATTGCTGTATTGTAAATTTAAAAAAAATACCTTTTCACTCCGAATAGTCATAGTAACTTAGTCATTTCGAAATAACAACTATTATTAATCATGTACCATTCTTTAAGAATTTGCATCTTTTTTTAAGTTTAGAATGTATATTTTTTTTGTAAAGATTTTAAAAATAAAATATAGCCCAAACTGGGCCCCAGAAATTGTGCTTGAAATGCACCCACTGTGTCGACTCACTATGCGACGATAATATTTGTTTTTTTGTTCACTGCGACTACATCAGATTTATTTTTGAAAATGAAACGGAATGAAAAATATTTTTATTGCATAATAAAGCATTTAAGGTACAATGGTAGATTTATTGCTACCTAAACAATATCTTCCAGTCAACCAACATGTTGACATGTAAAGAAGACTACGCAAAATTGTATTATAAGATACGATAAAATATAAAATGAAATAATAAATAAATATTCGAGTATATGAGTAAGGTTTCTAAAATACGTATGATATTATATATTATGATATTATCTGATATTATCTATATGATATTATTCTATGACTTCGAAGGGGGAGTGATTGGGTGGTAAGGTGGACGCTCACATGTGGCAAGACAGCTGTCCTAAACCTACCACAGCCGGTCGTTAGTCCGGAATCCACTGCTCACCCCCCAGAAGTGTAATAACACTATATGATGGGCCCGACTTCGGTTGGTGAATTCCATGGCAGCTCCGTTTGTATTTTATTTAATAAATAAATAAATTGCTCAAATAAGGTGAGAAAAGGGAAGGGATAAGAAAGATTAGAACTTAGATGGATCATATTTTTATTAAAAAAGGAAGTGCTTTTTCAACGATTGCTTAAAGGTGGACAGCGAGCTAGCGTCTCTAATATGTAGTTGAAGGAAGCTGATTCCACAGTCGTTTTTTGAGTAGATGTGATTGAGTATATTTGAAGAATTTCTTTAGTAATTCTGGAAATTTCATAAGTTCCATTTTATTAGCTCAACTTTACTCAATAACTACATATAAGGCTTTTTCTAGGACACCCATTCCATTGCATTGCAATTGTCGTACGGGCGGTATGAACTACGCGAGACGTATTAGGACATTTGATCAATTCCATTGTGGGGAAATGTCTATAAATATTATCAGGTCCAGTGCCGACAAAGCAGCTGATTTGTGAGGCATGAAGGGATAAAAGTCCCGTGCAATTTAAGAGCTACCGATGTTTTACGATGGAGGCTTCTGATTGCATTGAATATCGCGCGTATGTGATGCGCGGCGTTGTTTCCTTTGCGACAAGTAGGCATAGAATAGGCTCGAGTCAGCATGAATAATCCTTTTGCATGTATTCGTTGAAATCTTTCGCAATTTTTAACGATGGCTTAGTTTTCTCCACTAACCTTGAAAATAAATGTCAAGTCAAGCATCTACTTGACACATTTTCATTCTTTTGATATAAATATAACCCAGGAATACGCGAAAGACAAATTTATTATATTCAAACTAGTTTCTGGGGTGTTACTGGCATTGCTGGGTTTCTAGTTACATGTTACCATCGCAAAGTTAAAAATATAAAATAGTATAGATTATTGAATATCGATTATGACTCCTCGTATTAATATGTTCAGGACGACGAGATCACAACGAATATTCCAGTGGGGTGGCATGCAGCACCGGTTGTTCAAATAGAAAAAAACAAGAAGCTGCTTGACCCACCGGAGAGTCATTCCTCCTATATATTTTATATTGAAATTAAGGCAACAACAGCCAAACAGGCGTCTATTTATTATATTCGCACATCATCAGATACACCTTACTATATCAACAAATGTATTCTGCAAACATTGAAAAATGTTTATAGTTATTAAAGCGACAAACCCCAGAGCCCGTTCTGGATATCAATGAAACACGCCCGAAAATGTTATTTGTTTCCTTAGTTTATAATTGCAAAGCGCCACGTCAATCCGAATATAAAATGTTTTTCACATTTTTTTGAGCACTAATGAAGCAACGAGGTTTCTAAACTGGTGACGGGGTAGAAATTAGAACTTAAAGTTAAGAACAAATGTAGAGTACGTATGGTTACGTACCTAAATAAAATATTTACCTAATCATTCTAAAAATGTTGGCCGTTATTAGCAAACGCGTAAGTTTGCTTTTCGTATAAAGCTCTGTATTGCATTTTAAATGTTGAAATTGTTGTCAGTCAGTAGTACGTCAATGACAGCATGATGTAATTAATCTTTGTTTTAGTACCTCTTTTTAAAATCTTCGTCCTTTATTTAATAAATAGCCCTTGTAATAGATAGAATAAAGTAAGTCGCTATTTTGGTAAATTGATTTATATATATTGTGAAAATATGTAGAAAAGGGCGCATTTTTCTATATGTATCTCATTTCTATGAGTTAATTTAAACCTTTATTTTCATTATCATAAAACGCAGTATGTACATTTAATGTCATATTGATACTAAAAGAAGACTAAGTATGACAACTAAAATCAGTCGCAACGATTTGGACGTAACATTTACAGATCAACTTACGCTACTGCCCAGCAGAGTCCTACCTCAAACAGCGAGGCTTTGTTTAGCCGCGATCCTAGATCGAGCGCTTTGGCAAACCTGTAGAACTTCTTCGCCCCCTGCTTATCAGTTTTGGAAAGACTACTCTTTCCGCTACTTTGATCACCGCTCGAGTTCACTTGCGTGAACCTCTACCTACTATCAAACCTTACAGCTTTCACCGGGGTCGGACGGCTCAAGGGGTATTTAAAGGTGTATGACATTAGGTAAACATCTAACATGTAAACACGAAAGATCTAAAATGGGAACTGCGTTTCTAGATATAACCGGCCCGATGCGATCCGCTAGATATAACCCTGCTCTGCAGATTGCATCGTCCAGGGCTTGCCCTAGGGAATTGTTGCATTCAATTCAACTCTTCGAGGAGAATCTTGGATGGGTCTGATCCATGAGTTGGTGTAGCCACAAAACTAACCGGCTTTACGGCCCAAACATAGATAGATAGAATTTCTGTATTACACATTTTATTACAAAAAATACGAAAGGCAGACTTATTGATTACATTACAATCTCTTACAGCCAACCTTTATGGAACTGTTTAACCTTTATCAATCGGCAGCCGGCGGATGACTCTACAAGTTCTAGAAGTCATGTCAAATGGAGGCACCGGCACTGGAGGCAATGCCTAAAATGAAAAAGCCTACTGGAAACACGTTGCAACCGAACTGCTAGAGTTATTCTGGTATTATTATTCAACTTTGTTGTACAGAACGGACGTTTATTTTATGAAGATGTCCCCGATAGCGATCTCGCCACTTTGAGTGCCATGCTTATCGTCGGCGATATCGAACGCTACGCAACGACTAAATTATAACACTTACTTCGAGTACCGTAAACCGTTTTCTTAAGCAAGTTGTCCATGAAATTAAGTGTTTTAGAATCGATATCTTCGGCGATAACTATCCACGTATCGCTATAGTTTCTGCGTAGTGCACCGTAGCCCCTTTAGAGACGAGGCCGTTTGTAAAGCGCTCCCAGGCAATGGCTACTTTTATTATGCGTACGCAGCCTCTTCACAGAAACGCTGTGATCCGTAGATTTCAATATGGATAGCTAGGGCTTTACGGTGAGATATAATGGGCTCAAGCATTCCCTAACTTAATACGTCCTGTTTGTATACCGTACCCTAACCGGATAGGGAACCGCTTGATCTCTTTAGATCCTAGACCAAAAATGTTTCTTTTTTATTATTGTATTTTTACTTTTCTTTTTTTTTTGTTCTAAATACAGTACAACCTCTGTAATCCGACAGATACCAGACCAGTGCACTGCCGGATTACCGAAAACGCCGGATTATTAGAAAATAATTTTGAAAAGTCTAACAGAAACTTTCGTTTTAATGTAGGCTACATTAAAAATATAAAATATACAAAGGTGTTATGTAGTGTAACTTACGTTATTCCATTGACGTGGAAGGCTTGAAATAATTGTCTATTGTCTTTTGTTTTTTATTTCTGAACGATCCTTTAAGGGTTTGTTATTGTAACCGTTTTAACACTAAAATGTCATGAGCACAGGCGCCATTTTCTTCTGCCCTTTATCTTTGAAGCAGCTGTCATGTCATGACAGTGAGTGGCCGACGTTGCCAGATTTATTTAGATGCGTCAACACCGCGAAAAGAATGCCGGATTACTGGGAGTGCTGGAGAGCTGAGATGCAGGATTACAGAGGTTGTACTGTAGTTACATAGCGTTATAAGTATTCTCCTATATAATATACGTTTAGTTTTGCGTAAGGCGATAGACATTTATATTATACATCGCTGGAATTTGCCAGCCGTTAAATTTAGGTCTACGAAGTAAATGATTTCTTACGTTTTTTACAAGTGAATATGTCAATTGGCAAAGGTAATAATGCAGCAGCAACATATAACATAGGACATATTTATCACTGTCACACATTTATTGTTGTCAACATACTAGACTAAAAACGAAACGAAATTAATTTGTTAATAAGACAATTAGGAAAAAATACTAATGGATTTTAGATTAATATCGTTGTTGGAATCATCGGCGTTTAATTTTATATTAATTTTTAATTTTCCGGCCCACCAACCGACGCAAAGAGAAAGTGACGTGAAGGCGGAAGTATACATTTTAAAGCTCGTTGGACGATAAAGACTAAAATCAGATAGAAGTCTGTCTGTTTTACTGTGTGTATTCCTCCACAATAGCGGCCGAACGCTTAATCCGATTGAGCTGAAATTTGGCAAGCAGATATCACTTGGTCATGGCAAGAGTTGAAATAGTTGAAAGTGTTGATAAAGTTGAAAAGTTGTGGTTAAACTCGATCCACCAGGGGGGGCGGGCGCTAGTCATATTTCAATCTTGAAATATTAGGCCTAGGAACTTGAAATTTAATTAAATATGAATTTTAATTAAATATGAATGCTATCAGTTGTCGCTTTGCCCAACTCCGCGCTTGTCGAGAATCGAACCGCGCCGCCGGAGGATGTCACAATAGGAACCTACCCGGTTTCGTCCGTCGGTAGAGGGAGGGCGCTTATCGATTTTATTTTTTATGTAATTGATATTCAGATGAAATCAGTCCTCCGCTACTTGCCGAAAAAGTTTTAGGGAGGCCCAACCGATTTTTTTACAATAGGTCCAAGGTTAATCGAGTATTGCTCGATTAAATAAAACTACTCACACCGCTTTATTACATAGGATAGGTCTTCATAATAACTAGTTGTTTGTTTTTGTTTTGTACATACATTTATCGTTAGCGGAATCGTGCCGATGGCGTTGTAAAATGCAAAGTATAAACTCAGCGACATACGAAATCTCCCGCACGATCTGAGCTCTTTATTATCGTGATCTTATTAGCATGCAATGAAGACTTCATACCGGGCAGTTATTTATTATTATTTTATTGTTATTATCGCGCTAATACTGAACATCAATATTCTACGTGTAACTGTTGTAACGTTAACGATTATTCGAGCATTCGAACTATACTTTTTTATATTTATTTTTATTCGATTTAGTTAAATAAATCGAATAGAAAAAAATATATAATTGTGATCTTATTTTCCGGATAAAATCACCCCTTAAAATTTTGTGCGCAATTTAAATTCCACTGTGTATAAAATATATGTACCTATAACGATATATGCATGCATATGTCGATTTCCGAATAAGAAATACTTAAAAATAAAATATTCGAAAATTAGGCAAATATTAGTAAGTAAGATAAAACGGAAGATTGTAGCAATCAACGTTTCCGCGACGTTGCAACACAACCATGGCAGTTTTCAATTTAATAAATATTAATACATTGTTTACAGTACACTGTTATCTATCAAATGTCATGAATATTTAAATAGTTGCAGCACCCAGTATATTGATTATAATGATTGTAATGATCCCACCATGATATTTTTTATATAACAAAGCAGAGAAATTATCACAGTGAAGCTACCAAGTTTTTGGAGTCCTCGTAAGGCAGTACAATGCAGGTCGCAGTGATCTTGAACGGGTTCTTTGCACGTCACTAAAGTACCCACCGTTTCGCTCGCCCGCTTTCTGCACGCACGTTTGATGGGTACTTGGCCATCATTGCTCACTTGGCAGTGGCGTTGCGATCAGGTTAAAATTTAAAACTAAATGCTTCGACTTAATTATTAGATAAAAAATATTTCGTGGATAATTTTAAACAGTGCAAACAATTACTAAAAGCTCAAATGTCCAATTCGGGGACTCCATCATGCTATCGAGCGTCAGTGTGACAAACCAGAAATACAAATTTATATAAACCGCATGTCTATGACAATGTCAAATTAAATGTCGGTGACATTAAAATGGGTAGAGATAATCAACGATAACATACATATATATAGACAGATGGATAGGCTGAGAGGCAGTAAGAAAATAAAGTTTCAGTAATAGGGTTCGAACTCTAAAAAAACATAAATCTATCAAAAAAGAAATTTTGCAAGATTAAACGATCGATAAACTCAATAGATTATAATTTTTATAACTGCAACATAACAATTGAAGAGTGTGAGAAAAGTTCCAGCTGAAATTAAGAAACCAAAAACATTCACGTCGCTCTTATGACGTCATTAGATGGGTATAGCACGATTAGATAAAACAGTGGAATCTTACACTGGCATTTTTTTCCTGTCGACTATAGCGAATTCCATACATGTTTTTAATATTAGCAATTGTTAACCTACTTTGAATGATGTATGAAATGTTAATGGCTCATTTGTTGTGAAAAAACAGTATGTCAATTCAACCAACACTATTCATAGCAACGAGATACTGATCTGAAAACGAAGTACTGGAAGAGTTATATATTCGATCATGGGACCACAACAAGATGTCAAGATCATTATATTTCATACCTACCTAATATTTAAATTATTTCCATTATTTAAATCAAAAATACTGCTCAGTCACTTATCACTATAGCCTACCAAAATATCTAATCAGTTAATAAGTTTCCAGAAAGTAATAGAGAATCACAATTTCATCTACGTCAATATTTTAATTTTGCATTTGTTACTAATTTAACCTACTATGTTAATGTATAAAAATATTGGTATTATAAAATAACCATATTATTATCTAAGCCATTATTAAAACAAAGCCCCCAAAAAGCGTCTGCCTGTTTGTCAGTTTGACCACCTTAAACTCAAGAACTGCTCGATGGATTTCGAAGCGGTTTCCTTGTTTATTAAAGCGTCGTTCGATGAAGGTGTAATGCTATCAAAATATATAAAAGGGGCTAATAAGTCGAAAATTTAAGTGTTCAGTGGATGACAAAAGCTGTGCATGCGGTTTTACATATTTTGTCCATCTTTTAAATAGCGATACATTTGAAACCACTGTACAGAAAACGACCAAATGTGCAAATTTTAAATTTTGTAATTTAAAATTGAAGTAATGACGTCCATATGTTTTTAATTTCTTTATAGGAATTGATATCGATGAGTGGACTGTTGCATACTTCGAATCGATATGCTTAGTATTGCCCAAGGTATGAGCAATGTATACCAGAAAAGAAGGGAAAACACTGATTAATTCATAAGTCATAGTATATTATTCTGAGCTTCAGAATAGTAATATCACGATGAGTGTTTTTATTTATTGTTCCAAAATTATTTCACCTTTAAAGGTCGACTACAAGACGAAATGAGTATCTGAAACCGTTTGCATCACAACGCACATGTACTCGCACCTATAAATCTTAATGTTTACAACACTTACATTTACAGAATTTACAACATTTACAACTAGAGTTGTCAACTACAACGGGCGAACCCGTCACCTCAGGAAGTTTTATAGATTGGTCGTTCTATCTCCCGTGAAGTGAGCGCAGAAGACTTGGACAAAACAATTCACCGTCAAACTCCGCCACATGCCCGTAAAAGGCCAACGCCTTAACCGCGAGATAACCGGGTGTGTTACCCAGCGGGCTTACACTCACGCCCTTACTTCCAATTGTGACCAGATTACTCCAGTCTCTCGATCAGTTACGAGTTCGAGGTCGCTTGCGCAGTCCTCTCCCTTACGAAGCGGTGAAACGGTGTATACCGAATCTATCGCGGACCATGGCATCCGTTGCCCGGCTGTTCATCCAGAATCGGGTAGCCGATGGTCGTTTCAAGAGCAGTCGCCGTAAGGTCCGCAACCACCCCCGCTTTATAGGTAACAGTACTGCTTTCAGACTCCCCAGACTGTTTGTCAGAGTGCACAATCGATTGGCTTACGCCTCACGGTGCGCAGACCGTCCAGGAGCGCCAGAAGGTTGATTCCTAAGGGAAACTAGCCCTAAGGCCAGAGTCCTGCCCGGGCTCGCACTTCATGCGTGGAGGCCGCCGGATGGGTGTTGACCCGTGAGTGTGACCAACCCTGAACAGAATGGGTCCTCGCGGCCAACTCAGCAAGGGCCCCTTACAACATCAAAAGTTATGCATACAACAGTTACAACATCAACAGTTTAAATTAATATTAACCTAATATTTTACCAACGTGCCTCCTCTGTCTTATGGTATTTATGCGGTATGATCGACCCCCGAGCACGTATTTTATATGAAACTATTAATTCACTTTGTATTCAAAGAGGATTGCCGTTGTTGTCGTCGATATTACCATCTTCGACAATATCCGCTCATTTATATAAATATGTTATTTGATTTAAATAAAGGATGGGTTTTTAATGAGGCATTTCAAAAACAGATTTAAATTTCCGGTGATTTTGCTGCTTGGGCAATGGTTGGAGTTATGTACATTGAAAGAAATATTATTAAGTAGATAGTGAAATTTTGTTACCATTAATTAATTTAAATAATATTCTACTTTAATAAGATACCTACTTATTCTTGCATCGGTACCTTCAAAGCTTTTAAAAAATACAGAATCTGTGTTCAATAGTCACATAAAATATACTATTGTAGTATATTAATGAATTGTATTGCATATAAGTTCATGTACTTACTGTACGATATTTTAAATACTTTTCTAGTCTAAGATCCCACCGTAAAATGAAACACCTATCTAGTTTTATTTTAATGGGATCAAATTTTATTATAAAAAGCCTTTTTATGGGATCTTAAAATGCAACCGGGATATCAAAATTTTGCCACGAGTATTTTAATCATGTTTTTTTTATAACATTTTGCGAAAAATTGTACGCTTGGTTTTTACTTTCCTGTCAAGGAAAGTATTGTGGACGCACTTATGTGTGTCTGTCTGTGTGTATTCTCCGACGATAGCGACGAAACGCTTCATCCGATTGAGCTGAAATTTGGCATGCAGGCATCATTTGGTCATGCTATGAGCTGAAAAGATTGTGGTTGAAATCCGTCTACCCAGGGTTGACATCCGATGAGGGAACTCCTCAACGGTTAACAGCAGAGACCCAAAATGTTGTATACGCATTCATTTATGATAGCAACTTCCAAGTTCCACCATGACATGGCTGATGTACTCTGGGTTGGCTTTCGAAGAGGGAACTCCTCAGAAGTCTGTGAGTATGTGTGTGTCTGTGTGTGTGACTCAGTGTGTTTGAGAGGATGTCTGTCGGTGTGTGTATGTGTGTGTATTCCTCCTAGATAGCGCCCAAACGCTTCATCCGATTGAGCTGAAATTTGGTATGCATGCATGATACAGTGATCGCAAGAGTTGAAAAGATTGAGGTTGGAATCAGTCCAGCAGAGGCCGCGCTAGTCATATTTCAATCTCGAAATGTCTTGTTGCCTCACGGATGCCTTGTTTGGCAGAAATCAAGTTGCGCAGGGGGTGGTTGGGTTAGCTCGGGGGGGGGGGGGGGGGGTTGTCTACTTGCCGGGAAAATCTTAGGATGCAATGACACTTTACAAATTAAATAGAGGAAAAATAGAGAACTTGGTAAAATAGTTTGCCACCCGGTGATAAACCGCGACTTTTATTAGGTTACCAGGTGCAAAGTGGTAAACTGTTTTACGCATGTCTCCTTTTTATTTTTACACCAAATTGGGACATTTTTTTCCTGAACATATGGATTAAGGTTTTCTGTTTAAACGTTGCAGCAACTGGTGGTTGCCAGCATTTGAATGACGCAGCGAGTGAGCTCAGCGAGCAACGAATGACCTCAGTTAGTGAGAAAATACTACTATTATGGTAGCTGGTGGTTTTTTAATGGTAAGAAAATGTCGTAAGTTAGTATAGTAGGAAAATGCCAATGAACAAATTCACCATGCAAAATTTTAAGACATATTATGAACGAAATAGGTCAAAAGTGACTTATAAGATGACATCCGACAGACCAGACATCAGACATCCTCTCACACACACAAGCGGACCGGTGGCATAGTGGTTAGGTTGCCTGATCTTACATTGTAAGGTCTCGGGTTCGATTCCCGGCTGGGTCACCATTTTCCTTTGGGATCAAATGAACGGAATTGCATTTTCAATTCTGTCGATCGAATGCAATAACAAAACTTAATATAACACTTCATAGTAGGGTTGGTTGTAAGAGATTGTCATATGATAATAAACCCGCCCATTGTGACATTTTCACAATAAAGAGTATAAACAAACAAACACACAGACAGACACACACACTCACAGACTCCAGTCTAGAAATGATCGTAATCGTCTTGGGGTAGGAAAAGAGGGGGGGGGGGGGGTCAAATGTATATATCCGTCTTCATCTTGAAAAAAAAATGCGCATTCCGAATACTTTCTCTCTGCCGGAATAGTAAAATACCCTCTTTGTGGGAACACAGTTCAAGTTAATTAAAAAGATTTATTAAAAAAAAATACAAAAAAAACTTGCGACAAGATTTTGATAACCCAGCCGCGATTTATGGCACAATATGTAACCTTTCATTAAAATCAAAATTCAATAATAAACCGATTGGTGCATAATTTTATGGTGGGATCTTAAGCTATTCTACCATGAATGGAAAAATGCATATTGACGCGGTGACCCGGATAAGAGGTTTAACGCGAAAATCATCCAGTAAGGTATAATTTGATGAAAAATACCCATCCTCGCAGCCAGCCAACTCGCATCCGTGTAGTATTTTATATTTAACCGAAATGACTATAATAATATCTTCATTATTCGTGCGCTGGTAAAATTCTGGGTGCGTGCGCCATTGTCGAAAAATTGTGTAGATGGGCCATTTTAATCCTATAGATTCGAAACAGTTGTTCATTGTTGTATATTCAATCATTGATACCTATAAATTCGAATCATCAAACTCACTCTAATATGTTTTCCATACATTAAATGTAAAAACATTTTTTTAAATAATATATGATTAAAATCATCTCGGGAACATTTCTGCTAATTAAGATAATTTTTATAAAAATCAATAAGATAAATTTTATAAAATTACGGCTTTTCATTTTTTTTATTTGGAATAATACGTAACCAAACACTACTCTATCAAAACAATAATTAATATCAATACTTCACATAATTTATATGAAATATTGATATAAATTTTATCTCCGCACGATAAATTATTTATTAGATATACATATTATGTTGTTTAACTGAATTGTTATTTTAAAATGCACTGAAATCAATTAACATTGCAAAAAAAAACGAAAAAAATATATAATGTACATAATGATAAAAGTGTAAACTTGGGGAAATACGCCTCCATATTCCAAGTGGAGATACGCTATTATTGAATGTGCGGATATCAATGTCCATAAGAACTAAGCCAACCACCGTATCTATATCCAGTCGGATAGCAAGGTAGCTCTTATGGTACTAGCCTCGAATACTATTGATTCAATGCTAGTGCAAAACTGCGTATCACTACTGAATTCCCTGGGCGAAAAGAACAGGGTAATCTAAGATGGGTTCCCGGCCATGCAGGAATCGAGGGAAATGGAAAATCCGTCGAACTTGCTAAGACGGGAGCAAAGGGAACGTTATACGGCCCTGAACCTTGCTGTGGCGTACCAAAAAGCCTTGCAAACCTAATGCTCAAACAAATATGTTTAGAACAATCCGTCAACCACTGGAACAACACGCCAGGGTTAAATCAATCCAAAGCGCTAACCAAGGCTTACGACCCTAAGACGGCCTTAACAAACACATGTGTTTGTTCAGGCCACAATGCCCCGTGAGCGCCCTCACCAGTATGCGTAAATTGTTCCTATTTAGCTATAAGGCCTCACGGGCCAACTTACGGTCGTAAGCCTTAATTAGCGATTTGGAATGATTCAACCCTGGCGTGTTGGATATTTGTTTGAGCATTAGGTTTGCAAGGCTTTTTGGTACGCCACAGCAAGGTTCAGGGCCGTATAACGTTCTCTTTGCTCCCGTTTTAGCAAGTTCATCGGCTTGACAGTCTCTTACAACCAGCCCTAATATGAAGTGTTTATATGTATGCGCGCGTGTTATATGTATGTGTGTGCGCATAACATATGTGTAAGTGTGTGTCTTGTTATTGCATTCGATCTACATAAATAAAAATGCAAATACGATAATTTTATTCCAAAGGCAAATAGTGACCCATACGGCAATCGAACCCAATCGAACTTACAATTTAGAGGACCTAACCGGCTATGTCACAATGCCATTTTTTTGTAATTTTATGATCATGAGCCTATCTTCTCTTTCTGCGTTCTCGTTATCAGTGCAACACTTCCCGAAACCTCTAATATGCGCCTGCTCGTTGGCGAGAATTTATAGGTGGGCTCGTAATGACGCGCGCTGCGCTTTACACGGTGCATACATAATATAGTGCGGTTGGCAACGCGCGATCGCAATTTCCGATTTCGAGAATCGATCTTGAGCACACGCGATAAACGCTCATCGCTCGCAAACTTAACTCCCGATCGATTCGGTCGCATCGCAAGCTCGCGACGCGACGTGGCGAATGTTACGTAAGATCTTGCAAAGCAGTTGTTTTGTTAATTGCCTAGTTACGTAGGGTAAGATAGGGGGAATGGCACCAAAGGTCAGGAGGCAAAGTCGGTCAGCGTTGTTCGTACTTTTTTTTTTAGGAAAAATGCAGCTGTGGGCTGTGGGACATTGTGGTCAACTAATACGGCATTCAATAAAAAGTGATAATGAGTATGGTGAAGTTATTTTTTATTGAATTTTATTTTATTTTTCGATATAGTCACATTTGAGGTTTATTTTCTTGTTATGTTTTTTTTAACATACAATACTAAGAACTCCTTCCTAAGAAGCTTAAACATAAAATACCCTTCCTCCATGGCAAATACCTAAAAATTCCTGCACAACTACTGCATCATATTCTAATTTTTCGACCTCTCAAATATTTCTTTAATATCGAAAATAGGTAGAAATCACTAGAGGCCAGGTCCGGTGACTATGGAAGATGTTTCAGTATTTCAAATCCAGTTTCTTCAATGACCCCCATCGCAACTCTGGACTTGTGTGCTTGGGCGTTGGCTTGTGATATAAAATTTTAGCGAGTTTGCCTCTTTATTTATCACGTATTTCTTTTCGCGATTATTTTATTTGTTCATCATATACAGTGCCTGTTGCAGTAGCTCCATAATCAAGGTATTCAATCATCGCAACCGCTCGATTGTCCCAGAAAAGTGAGCTATCTTGCCAGCGATTAGAACGAACTTCAATTTCTTATAAGCTGGAGTTAATGGTTATTTCCAGGTCATCGATTGATGTTTTGTTTCACGATCGTAATGTTGAAGCCATATTTTGTTATTGGTTATAGAATATAGGGAAGCATCAACCCCTAATATTCTTAAAATAATCGCTTCGCATTTTTTCTCAAAGCAAATTACCGTGTGAATTTCCTTTTTTTGCATTGACAAGATGCAAACGAGTGACTTATAAAAAAAAAACAAAAGAAAAACACTTTTTGAAGAAAGTAACAAAATACTGAAATTCATCAAAATAATTAAATATTTTTTGATTCATAACTTAAATTAGGAGATGTCCGAGGAGTGCCTTACTAAACAAGGTCATGTTATTTATGTTCGACTCTAGCACACACAAATATAGCAAAATATTAAAAAAAAATAATAATAATTTTAACTGCTTATTTATTCCAAATTCCATATATTGTCGACGCATTACTGTATTACTTTTTCTACCTTATACCATATTAGGCAGTTTAGCGTATGGGTCAAAAACTTTTGTAGGGTTCGTAGCCCGTACAAAAATTGTGAACGGTCATCCCGGTATTGTAGGAATCAATCTAACTGGCCCAATAACATGGGAGCTAATGGGCCCTTGCTGAGTTGGCCACGAAGACCCATTCTGTTTCAGGGTCGGTCACACTCACGGGTCAACACCCATCCGATGGCCTCCACGCATGGGGTGCGAGCCTGGGTAGGACACTGGGTCAACCAGTCTCCCCTGGGAATCAATCCTCTGGCGCTCCTGGACGGTCTGCGCACCGAGCGGCGCAAGCCAATCGATTGTGCTCTCCGACTAACAATCGGGGGAGTCTGGGAACTGTATTGTTTCCTATAGAGCGGGGGTAGTTGTCTACCTTACGGCGACTGCTCTTGAAATGACCATTGGCCATCCGATCCCGGTTCAGAGTCGGGCAAAGGACGCCTTGGTCCGCGAAAGATTCGGTGCACTCCGTTTCACCGCTTCGTAAGGGAGAGGACCGCGCAAGCGACCTCGAACTCGGAACCAATCGAGAGACCGGAGAAATCTGGTCACAATTGGAAGTGAGGGCGCGAGTATCTCGAGCCCGCCGGGTTTATTCCTGGCTCACTCGCGGTAAGGCGTTGGACTCTCACGGGTTGTGACGTAGCTGGACGTAGAATTGTACTGTCCAAAGTCTTCTACGTTCACTGCAGGGCGACAGAACGACTAATCGTTAAAACATCCTGTGGTGACGGGCTCGCCCGTTGTAGTTGACACCGCAAGATGGCCCAATAACCAATGAATGCATACTTTCGACGCGCAGCATACTTAGCCGTCGCACTCAATTTTATTGACACCATAAAGGGGAAGAAAACTTAGATGAAACGTAAGGAAATTACGTCATTAATTTCATGCGGTATGAATCCGTTCGCTATAATAATATATTACCCATGCGTTAAGGTTGTGTGTGTTCTTAATTTCTCTCGAATTTCATTTCAATTATAATCTTCATATGCATATTAATATAAAAAATAGAAAAGTCAAGTCTTTGAAAATGCAAGAATAGTGGAAGTCAAAAAACCAAACTTGGAGGCCGGCTAACGACGCACAGTGTGATATTTCACCTCAAAACCTGGCCAAATATGATTTGCTGCGGTTCTTAAACATAAACGACATTTAAACAACAACAGAAGTCAGAAAATTTTCTTTTTACGATGTCATATACAGGATTTCATACTAATATGGGGATATAACCTTAACACATATGTAGATAAAGTTTTAAAAACCAATATATTAAAATATGCTTTAAAATATACAAAGTGATAGTAGCTAAGTGACATCTGTATCATTAGAGTCTTTAAATATATAAATGTTGTTTTTTTTCAACCAAGGTAATATATTTTTTTTAATTATTTATTTTTACATAAATAAATAAAAATACACATTTAAAAAAATATATATATTTTATTTCAGGTAAATGCCTACTATTCTATTCGTCTTCACATGCTGAATCAGTAAATTGGTCTTTCTTGAAAAGTTTTAGTGCAGTCTTTGAGATCTCCTGCTTTATATTTTTTGATTTAGGCAGCATACTTGTCAAGAAAGGTCTATGTGAAATATTTTTGTGACTTGTGAAATATTTTTTTTTGTGAAAATGTTAAAGGAAACTCAGAGGTTTATATGACATATTTTACTTTAAGTAGAAGTAAGTAGAACATATTTGAAAACATCAATATACGAGATATATAAGGAAATAATGTACAATAAAACAAATCCTTTTAGGCGTTTTTCTTACCATAACAAAGTTCGTAATAAATGTCAATAATGTACTTGAATTTCTTTTATATAATGTAAATGCCTTGAACTTTAATGTCATTAACAAGTTAAAAAAAACGCAGAAAATTAAAAAAAACACAATGCAAGTTTCATACCAACTGAGGTCGAAAACAACGACGATGTGCGTACTAAGCGAAGGCAAATTTCCAGATGCTAGAACTTCTTAGTGTTGTCTAAATAATAATTAATATTTATATCACGTTATGTACCTATCTGGGTATTTGAATACCTTAAATTAATCACATAGATTAAAATTAGTAATTTTTATTTATGTCCAGGTTTTGAGCTTAAATAGTGCGACGTTTCGAAGATTCGGGACTTATGATTCAAAAATGAAAAATGAAAAATCGCTCATGATTCACCCCCTTGTAAATTTTTCATACCTTGATATTTACTTAATAACTTCATCTTATCTCAAGCTAATACCTATTCAACCATGGCCTCAATCTAAATTGGCGTACCGACACAAATCCACCTGAAATAACTTCCTTAGATTCAAACATAAAGAATTAAAGGAAATTTCAATTATGGCAAAGCACAGCTTAATAGTTGTAGACTTATATAGTTGTCGTCGACTGGCCCTTACAGAAAGTATCAGTAAGCGGTAGTTAACCATCGGACAATGAACCGAACAGGAATTTAACCATTAATTAACTATAATTCTTTAAGAAGTTGCTACAGCGACGGAGCAAATACTTCGATAAAAGTCTAATGTTTTTTTAAACAACTTTTATGGCTTTTAAAATGTCTAATAATTAATCAAATTATAAAACTACATCGATATTGGGGTCCAACATTAGGGTCTACTAAAGCAAATACGAAAATTTCAAACAATATAACGAAATCCTTATCAAAATGCTAACCCTGAAGCAAAATGGTTTGAACATCGACTTTAAAAAAGACAAGTTATTTGACCAATGCCCAGTCATTAGCAAATGTCAATGCTTGTTCAACGAGCTGGCAGTTTGCGACATGTATGCAAAACCATGGATTAAATCTGGATTAGCAGGCATGATCATTAATACGCAAAGCTAAGTACTTAATTCGCGTGATTGGATTGTATAAATCAAATGTTATTTTCGTGGCATATAAAGATAATTTTGATATACCCACTAATCCTAACCTAAATATTCAAGGCTTATTGACAGTTACGTGTGTTAGTGAAACGCAAATGTAATGCAAAACGATGATCGTTACATTTATAAAAGAAATCTGTCATGCAGGAGCTGAAGAGGTAGAAAATAAGTTTGAAGCTTTTCTGTTTTGTCTATATTCTCACTAATAAATTAAAAATAGTTAACAATAAAATATTAAAATAGGCGTATTATAGCGTAACTTTTGCTTATATAAATTGCATCTTGCATCTGCTGTCTTTTCTATTATAAGTCCATCTATAATAAGTCTGCCTGAAAAGTATCGGCCCTTGAATTTTCCTACACAGTAATGACGATAAGGCAACGCTACTGCGCACAGTGGAAGGAGACAGCTTATTGCGTATGCCTGAATTTTGTCTCCGCGTTCCAGTCTGCCAGTCACTCGAAGGTCTTACCTGCTGACCTTCGAGTAAGGTGCTGTCAATGGTGATAGTCGGATTTTGATTTCTCTGTGAAGCAAATTCTAGGCGATGCTAAATGTGTTCTATAATATCCTTGGTGATTCGCTTAATGGATACGCATCGGAAAGAAAACAGTGACTAAAGAGTATTATTAAGAAGTCCTCCGTCGACTCCGTGATCCAGTTCTGCGAAAAAGATGAGACCTCTGGACGGTAAAGTACTGCCAGTTGTATCATGACAATGCTGCCTGTTATTCATCGCACCTGATTCAGATTTTCTTGGCGAAATACGGAATATCAGTCGTTTGCCAACCAACCTACTCTCCGGACATGAGATTAAACATTTATATTACCATTTGATGGATCCCGGTTTCAAAGTAGAAAAGAGATAATGCAGAACGCCACGGTGGACCTTCCAGTATTTTTTTCGGCAATGGAAAGGAATGATGGTCTAAGTGTGTGGATGCCCGAGAGGGATTAGGGTCCCAATCTCGTCATAAAAGTTATATATTTTTCCCAGCCAAAGGTCGGATACTTTTCAGACAGCCTGTATTAGCATTTCTTCTGTATCCAAAAAAATAGTACTGCAGTGCTTCAGTAACGCAATATTTCACATATTTTTCAGCAAACCTATCGTACGAACCTATGTCCCCTAGGTCATTATAGCCCAGCGTGACCGCCCGCGGCGTTCGGCCGTCACCAGCACGTGGTGCGAAGCAAATTAGCGCGCATTCTGGACGAAATGTTCGTTCAATAAATGAACTGTCAAGCGAAACAGGCTAACAATATATGTATGTTGCAGTGCATTCAAACGCGCGACGACCAGCGGGTCGTCAAATGACAGATTAGCAAATCTGTCATTTGGCAGGTCAATTTTACACAAATTGGCATTTTGAAATTCTTTCGGAGTAAGGTAACTGTATCCAATATTACCTAACTGAGATTTGTGTATATTTTAAGAAGGATAAATGCAAATATTTTCCACTTTAAAATTTATTAACATGGTAGACCATCTAGTTAGACCATCTAAACTCTAGATGGTCGATGTCGATTTGACAACTAGAGTTGTCAACTACAACGGGTGAACTCGTCACCTCAGAAAGTTTCAACGATTAGTCGTTTTATTTCCCTGAAGTGAGCGCAGAAGACTTAGACAAAACAGTCCACCGTCAAGCTCCGCCACATGCCGGTAAGAGGCCAACGCCTTAACCGGGAGATAACCAGGTGTGTTACCCAGTGGGCTTACACTCACGCCCTTACTTGCAATTGCGACCAGATTACTCCGGTATCTCGATTGGTTACGAGTTCGAGGTCGCTTGCGCGGTCCTCTCCCTTACGAAGCGGTGAAACGGTGTATACCGAATCTATCGCGGACCACGGCATCCTTTGCTTGGCTGTTCACCCAGGATAGGGTAGCCTATGGTCGTTTCAGGAGCAGTCGCCGTAAGGTCCGCAACCACCCCCGCTCTATAGGAAACAGTACTGCTTCCAGACTCCCCCGACTGTTAGAGTGCACAATCGATTGGATTACGCCGCACGGTGCGCAGACCGTCCAGGAGCGCCAGAAGGTTGATTCCTAGGGTAAACTAGCCCTAAGGCCAGAATCGTGCCCGGGCTCGCACTTCATGCGTGGAGGCCGCCAGATGGGAGTTGACCCATGAGTGTGACCAACCCTGAACAGAATGGGCCTTCGTGACCAACTCAGCAAGGGCCTATTAGCGCCCATGTCGATTTGACAAAACATATGAACGAACTGAATTTGATATTGCAAGGAGTAAACCAGCTTCTTCTTAATTTATACACTGATATCTTGAATCCTTCCGCCAAAAAATAGTTTTGTTTCAATCCCAATTTCCTACATAAAAAATATTTCACACGTTTTAAAACAAGTGAAATATTCATCCACTCTATTGAGACTGAGTTTCCCGTCTGAGTGCTGAGACTGAGTGCTTTGAAGATTGAGTGCGTTGATACTGGTTTGTCAGACCTTCATATTATAAATAGGATAGAAAACGAATTTAACGCGTGAAATTTGTAGGACCCGACGTTCCGGTGACGTTGCAGCCGCCGTTGTCTACGGTAGACTGAAGAGCTGTCAGTCCGTTGTTTTGCGGGTAGGCCGCAAACCGCTGCCGCCACTGCGTAGGTTATAACGGTGGTGGGGGGCTGGGCTCGGAGCGCGGGAATTTTTAAAATCCGTCTTGCACACAACACTCACTGTATCCTGTTTTACGTCTTTGCGTTCGGCGTTCGGCGGCGGGAACATTTTAAGAAGAGGGTTCCACGTAGAAGAGAGTTTGTAGCCGTCATCTCTTTTAAAAATTCCCGCGCTCCGAGCCCAGCCCCCCACCACCGTTATAACCTACGCAGTGGCGGCAGCGGTTTGCGGCCTACCCGCAAAACAACGGACTGACAGCTCTTCAGTCTACCCTAGACAACGGCGGCTGCAACGTCACCGAAACGTCGGGTCCTACAAATTTCACGCGGTAAATTCGTTTTCTATCCTATTTATAATGTCAAACAACCGCGATAGTCTTCGATTTTATAGACCTTCATATTATTGCAAATTAAGATTTTTCAAAATCCTTTTGATACTGACATAACCCCGGAACTTCAAATGGAAATTATTGATTTACAGTGTAGTGCTATAATTAAGAACAAATATCAAAACTCACCTTTGTTGGAATTTATATTAGTCTTCCAATGGTACAATTTGATAATTTGCTTTAATTTGCTCGTGAGCTGTTTTCTGTCTTTGGTACTACTTATAAAATGAAGTACACCTAGAATGTTTGCAGTTTTAAGTTAACCTATGAGCATCTTAAATCTGTTTTAATAATTGCTACACGTATTATTGGTCTATAAGTACAATTTTTTGTTAGAAAAAAATCACAATTACACAAATCTCATTAGCATTTCATATGTTATAATGTTTATATCACATGTTATATGCTTATGTGTGTATATGATATAATATTTATAATATTAGTGGGATTCATTTCAATTATTTGTTGGTTATTATTCTTATATTTTCTGCGTATTATACTTGTCATTAAGCGTTACCCAGCAAGTAAAAAAAAAACGAGTTATTATCATTCTCTCTTTTTGTCCAACCTCACAACAATAATAACAACAACAAGACATTAGCTGTCGCGGGCCGGATTGATGACACTGACGGGCCGGATTTGAGCGCGGGGCGTAGTTTGGTGACCCCTGATCTAGAGAGACATGTTAGACAATCTGGAAGGTATAAAATATGGCATTCTATTTTTATGTCTTGGGACCATATTGGGTGACTTATATACTCAATATGACCTATAATATTGAATGAGTAAAACAATTTGAATGATACCTCAATCGTCACAGTTAAAAGTACAACGAAATCGTCTTCGTACGCTTGTAGGGTCATTTAGTACCTACATACAGTCAACAAAAGCATGACTAAATAATGAATTCTGAAGAAATTCATTGACGCAAATACAATCGATTCTGCGCGTGCACTGCTATTAAATTCCATCGAATTTTGGTAAATAATGCAGTCACAGGCGGTGAGTCATGCCAATTTCTCCAAATCGAGCGGATTGACATACTTATTTCATCACTCCTTTCAGGATTGCGTCATTTATCAGGGTATATAACACAGTACATTTGACCAATCAGGATCATTCCTCGAGTGGTTATCTCCTAGTGAGCGCTTATGTAGCTACGACTTTTCACAAGCCGGTCAATACATTAGCCAGTGCTACCACCTCATCCTTCCTTCCTTATCGAGTTGATAATCTGAGGTCTGTCACTCCTGCAGACCCGAGCAAGTATCGAGGAGACACAGAATCTCTGATACAAAAGGTAACCTTTCCTTCCTCCCCCTAGACAGTGCACAGGTACGCACCTCCGGTTCCTTAATTGGTTAATGCGTATAGACAGACCTTGGGGTAGCCTATCCTTTCTTCCTGCATAACCAAGCTAAACCAACTATCTGTCTGATCCTCCAACATACAGTAGTAAAGTACCCGAGAGTCGAAATACTCTGAGGTACAAAAATCAATTCCTTATCTTCCTCGCCGCGCGCCGCGATAATTATTCGGGAACGTTATACTGGCAATATAGTACGATACGGCATAATATTCAAATCAAGATAAATAAATTGTTAAATCGATATACCGATAATAAATAAAACCTTCTGATAACATAAACTGCATCTTATTACGGAGTAAAAGGACTTGTTGACACCCGGCTCTCACACTGAACATCTTGGAGTCAGTGAGAGTCGGCCTTCCGTCACACACTTTTGACCAAACAACCCCATTCTTCATGAACGCAAGTGGTATTCTGAAATTCAAATACTCATATAATTCACCACACCTTCATTTTTAAACGTTACAATCTATGATTCGTTTAGGTAAAAGAGTTGCAGTTTCTTGACTGAGAATTGATGAAATTTCCGTTACTTCTCGATTACCTACATGTTCTTGTTTTTTTAAAAATATAAACATAATACAATATGGCCTAATAGGCCATGCCATGTTTACCATACACGAACATGTCTCACAATAAGCACAAATAGTCACTGAAAATAAAACGTTATTATGTTCAATGAAAAGAAGAGTAAACAAGCTCTCCATCAGCATAACAAGTCAATCTCGAAAATCAGCTTTCCCTGGTCAACACAATATTCATATGAAATTAACCATTAATTAGGCCATATTTAAAAATCATACTGCCATACTGGATTCAGTCTATATAAACTTAGTTTGAAGAGTTTCTTAAAGCTTATCATTTTGATAACACATCAATTGTTATTTACTACACTCCACAAGAAGGTTTAAGTCATCGATAAAACTTGCTACTGGGTGAAATTAAAGCGTTGTATATAATAGGGTATGCTGATTGCGATTTTGTAATCAGAAATTTCGTAACACGTCTGGATTTAAAGTTATAGCTGAAAGTCACATGATATTAAAAGCCTGTAATGGGTTAAGTAATGGGTTATGTAATGTAAAAGCTGCATCAACGATCCATATTATTTAGTATCATGTACAAATAGTTATGTGTATTCTCAAGGTTACTCTGCTTTATACATCTATAGAAAGATAAATTCAGTCAGTCTAATTCGGAGGAAACTAGAGAATAGTTCGTACTAGTGTGGTTCTGTGTTTTATTAATCAACAGTCGCAGTAACACCCATTAAAGTAATTTAGTATATGACGATTCGGTGATTCAGCGTTTGGTATATGGCGATTGAGATTGTTGCAGTAATGGATTAAACAAATCGTGGTCTTCAATAACTAAAAGACGAGTTTGGAAAGATGAAAACGGACGAAACAAATTGAAATAATGAGTCTTTATTGGACCAGAAATACGAAAGTTGATTCGAGATCCATTGTTCAGATTGAAGCTCACGGAACGAAAACTAGCAGCTTGGGACGCATTTGTGCTTATCGTGCACAACTTCCTTGGGAACAGAGCAGACAACTACCTATGCAAAATTCGTGGAAAACTTCCTAACAGTCTATTAGCACCTCGGTTGCCGAATGTCACTAAATATGCATTTCTTGATTTCGCATATCATCTATCCATCAAATATGGGAGCCGTGAGTGATGAACATAGTGAAATATTCCACCAGGAGATGTCCACCTTGGAAGAAAGATATCAAGGCCGTTTCAATCCCAACATGAGAGGGGATTAAGTACTGTTCGTTTTTGCAGAGAGTAACAGAATATGTGCACAGGCGAAAACGAAGAAGCTCTACACACTTTTAAATCAAGCTTTTTTCAATATTATTGTAATTAAGGGTCCCTGACTCATTTCGGAGGTATAATAAACATTTGCAACTCACTCCCTAATATAATGTTTAGTGTTCTTACCCCAAAGCACGCACATTACTTTCCCAAAAAATCTCACATTCGCAATTCAACTTACCTAATGGCATTACTCTTGATAAGCTTTTCATGGACATAACTTTTTTCTGACATGCCAGAGGTCTTCTGATTGCAGTTCTGTATTGCAGTTCTTGCCGGCAAATCTGATTGCAGTTCTTGCCGGCCTCCTCCGGCGAGCCTGGGTAGGTCTCTGGCCTTACGGCTAGTTTCCCCTGGGAATCAACCAGCTGGCGCTCCTGGACGGTCTGCGCACCGTGCGGCATAAGCCACTCGATTGCGCACTCTGACTAACAGCCGGGGGAGTCTGGAAGCAGTACTGTTTCCTATAAAGCGGGGGTGGTTGCGGACCTTACGGCGACTGCTTTTGAAACGACCATCGGCTACCCAATCCTGGGTGAACAGCCGGGCAAAGGATGCCGTGGTCCGCGATAGTTCCGGTTTACACCGTCTCACCGCTTCGTAAGGGAGAGGACCACGCAAGCGACCTCGAACTCGTAACCAATCGAAGGACCGGAGTAATCTGGTCGCAATCGGAAGTAAGGGCGTGAGTGTAGGCCCGCTGGGCAACCCTCCTGGCTATCTCGCGGTTAAGCCGTTGGCCTTTTACGGGCATGTAGCGGAGCTTGACGGTAGATTGTTTTGTCCAAGTCTTCTGCGTTCACTTCAGGGGAGAGAGAACGACTAATCGTTAAAACTTCCTGAGGTGACGGGTTTACCCGTTGTAGTTGACAACTCTATATGCAATTCTGTATCCAGCGCTTATAAATTACTACAGTAACGTATTTTCAACCCAGTAGCAGAGAAAAAATATATTTTGTTACGTAGTGATTGGTCTTTCGAGCCGGATACGAACAAAGCAAAACTAAGTCTGTTTGGAACCCTGAATACTAAGTAATCTTCTATTTGAAACTTACAAAAGATATTCGCTTCTCTAAGACATCTAAAGAGAGAGTCAATGAGATTGATTCTTATTCGTGTCGTATCTATTATGGAAACACACAGCTTCCATTTAATCTGTGATGGTGGGTAGTTTAAATTTGTTTGTTTGCCGAAAGGGCAAGGAGTGGTTCACTTGATCGGAGAAGCCGAACGGGCACTTAGCCGATAATTTAATTATGAAATAGCGACAGATCACGATCGGAATAATCTCAGATCTCTCATTCGGGCCGCTTCTTTGCCCGCGGATCCGCCACTCTTTGGAGCGCCTTCGTCAAAGGCATGTCTGCTTCGCCGACTGAGTGCCTCAAAGGAAAAAGTTTTTAATAATATTTTCAAATGCCCACGGGCGGGCGAAATCTAGTGAAGATATTTCACCCTATTCGATCCTTTATAAGTGATTGCAAGAAAGATTTTGATTTGTCCAGGGGGTCTTTGTAGTAAATGTTATTATCAAGCCAGTATTTAGTAATCATTCTTTTGTGAGCATTATAATTAATCATTATTAATAATTTTAATTTTGGTTTATACTTTATGTAACATACAAACGAACTGATTTGTCATTTTTGGGGTGTTTCATTTTGGGGTGTTTCATTTTGGGGTGTTTCATTTTGGGGTTTAGAGAATTTCGAACAGCACTACCACAACGGCATTACGTGATTAATTTTGCGCTTGCACAAATTAATTAAAAATAATTATTGGTAAATATAAAACATTTCAAAAGAACAGAAGTAAGACAATATAGAATAAATTTATATTAAAAACAAATAGAGCATCATTCAGTATTGCCAGGAATATGGGTTATCAGATTTTTGGGGCATAAATATATATTTATGTCAATTCGCATGAAAGACCAGAAAAAAAGTAAACCCTAAAAGAAAAAAGCAAACTACCGTGAAAAATATTACTGGATCCACGATCGGATAGTATTCATATTAGCTGGAATAGAAAAGCCTTATGAAATGATCTGGTACTTTGTATACCATGAGTATATAGGAATTCCCATCAATATCAATATCGGCAAAAATAACAATTCCATCGCACAGTCGTGTTCCATACGGGTATAATTTAATTAATTTTTAAAACATTATATCATGGTGGAACATGGCTACGAAGGAACACCGAAGAAACCCACCTTACAGAATGGAAAAAAAACGCAGGATGCAGGCAAACAAAGAACGCGGTTCCGGAAGCGTCCAAAAAACTTGCCCGCAACCTCACCAGATTAAAAAGGGACTAAATCCGTAAAGTCATAGGTACTATGACAGGCCACTGTCCCCTAAACAAACACCTGTTTACCATAGGTGTGACAGACAGCCCTCTATGCAGAGGATGCATGGAGGAAGAAGAAACGCCACAGCATGTGCTCATGGAATGCAGGAGCGTGGCAGAGCAACGGGCAAGAATACTACAATCTCCAGCATCTCTCCCGGAGGCCTGTAGCAACCCAAACAGGCTGCTAACCTTCTGGGACAGCCTGGGTTGGCTGGAGTAACATAAATGGAAACATGAGCCACGCACAACGGCCCAATCAAGAGGCCAAGTGCGGGAAAAAGCCCAGTCAAACTAAACTAACTATCATGGTGGAACTAACACAGCTAAATATATACTGTGATTACTAGATGATAATTACGTATTAACTACGAAGTATAAATAAAACATCAACCTATAATGTATGTTTTAATTTCTTGATAACTGTACCCGGACAAGCATTGCTGTGGCTCAGGCTGGTTAAATGAAAAAGATAATAAATTAATAGTTTTAAAAAAAAAACACTAGAAACACGCTTTTATAAATGCACGTAAAAACCAAAAAATGCCTATCTTTCGGCTTTATCATCAGACCTTGAAACCTAATCGTGGTCAAAGTTCATTCCAAGACTTTTCTAACAAGTCCAAACACAGCTATGATACGACGTTCCATCATGAAGTTCCAGTTCATATCTTCCAACTCCATCACCAGATCAATTCGATAGTACCATATTATTGTATTGTCATCAGAACTACATACAGCTGCCAATTTTCATGACGCTACGATTCTTGGAAGATGGTTAAATTAGTTACCTTAGATTACATTACATAGTTAGTTACATACAGGTCGACCTAATAAAAAAGGGCACACGTTTTTAATATGTTTATACTAAAAACACAAACGAACATTTAACTTTCGATTTATATAAATTAAATTTAAAGTTAAAAGTACTGGTTCACTGATACCTATGTATTGGTAAGACTGATCCACGTCGCAGAATTAGTTATTGTTTGAAAACTTACACGATGACATTGGAGAAAACAGCATTTTCAAGGTAAGTTTTAAAAAAAAATGCTAATTAATACTAATTCTGGTGATCAAATTAACGCTGCTTCCAATTTATCAAAAAGTATGTTTACATTATGGGCATTAAATGCAGCGTTCCAACGGGGTTCTCTGTGTAGCCTCAGCGAACAACATTGCTCAGCATCTAGTGATACCCACCCTCGATCTGTTCAGATTACGCCAGGTAGTATAGGGAAGATGGGACTTCGGTGCTCTCTTCATCTACGTACTTTATCGTATAGTAAGTAAGTATTTATTTTTAAAATCCCGATCTGGGTAAAGAAATTACATTTCAAATAAAATTACATTTCCAATTACACAATATTATAAAAAAAGTCTTTCAAAAAATATAAATAATAAAATACTATAAAAAAATCAGAAATTCAGGAAAAGAAATAAAATACTAGAAGTGCAAAAAAATAGAAATAATGAAAAACACAAAAAAAAGAGTAATTTTATTTAAAAAAAACTAGAAAATTAGAAAGCATCCAAAGAGAGTTATAGAGTGAGAAACCATATTAACTACGGATAACACTAACATTAAAAAATAACATGAATACAATTATCAAAATATAAAAATCAGAATTAAAATAATAATCTAAAGAAAAATAATCTAAAAATTGTATAAACTATCCATTTATACGATATTACGAATACGTCATTACAACAGCTATGAATAGATAGATAGATAGATAGATTTTTATTCGAAGTAGACTTACAGTACTTTCCGAACGTCTTATGTTTCTAGACATTTATGCCTTGCTTGTAGGCTTTACCATTGATTACTACACTATATAATCAATGGCTTTACGTAATAGTAATAATAGTAATAATAATAACACTTTGCAAATGGTTTTCATAGCTATGTTACACAAAAACGACTTGACCAGACCAATGTTTCGCTTAAAAAATCTTCAATTTTATAATAGCATCTAGAGCACAAAGTATCTTTAACAATTTTTCTAAATTTAGTGTTTGGTAAAAGGGTTAGTTCCTCAGGCAAAGTGTTATAAAAGCGAACACCGTCTCAAATGAAAGATTTACTCACTTTTGCTAACCGAGAGCCCGTAATGGCTAGTTTATTTTTGAACCTGGTCTTCCTATTGTGAATGTCACCCAACCTACGAATGATACATATAAATAGCAAGCATTTGCTTCCTAAAAATATAGGAATATATTATAATATCACAGCAATATTTTTAAAAAATCATGAAAATGTGACATAAATTGTGGATGAAGAGCACATATTCAGAGAAATAATTTCCCCGGTCAAATTTATGACCCAATTACTCCGGCCGCCGCGCCCCTGTGCCCGCCCGTGCTATGCGCCAGAGAAGAGTGAAGAAGTGATATTACGGGGAGGAATTTACATCGGAGTCGCGATCAGATTTAATAAAAGAATGAGTCCGCGGAAAACGGCCTCAGAGACTAAGTGAGGTCCTCCGATATTAAGGAAGCGCGGGGAGGTAAAAATCTCTCAAAATATTTACCCGTGTAATATCGCCCGGGCACGGGAAGATGGGGAAGGAAGACGGGGGGAAAACTTGGTCCCGTTGTGAATGCGTCAAATATCTTGGCCGCCCTCCGCTCGGATTATGGCCAACAGACATGACAAAAATGATAATCAGTTATCCGGAAGTTTTTCTTCATATTATTATCTACGCAGCGGATAGGGGCGGTAGGTAAATATTAAGGCGATTGAAACGTATTCCAAAGCACCGATAAGTGGAAGAATCATCGCTGGGACGCATGCTCCAACTAGCATCATCCAGGTGATAATTTTTGTTCGAGCAATTCAGAATCTTTTGAAAGTAATGGAAGCGCAAATCCATTATTTGTTTGCAAAATTTATTTTGTTTTTAGGCAACGTAATCGATTTTAGCTGTTATAATTGGTATCCCAAAATTTACGCAAGATTTGAATTAATTAATGTTATTTTTTTATTTAATCGTAAAGTACACAATATAATATGGTTGTGTATTTATACATATATAAAACAAAGTCGGATTTGTTCTAACATTTATAACTCGAGAACGGCTGGACCGATTTTCATGGTTTTTGATTTGTTGTATTTGTCCCGTCCCGAATAGAAGAAAAACTATAAAAACAAAAATTGGAAAGTTGACGAAAAACCGGCTACTGTGTGACGTCATTATCCAACACTCCGATCGCTCGCGCGCTCTCGTTATTAGAGCAGTGTTGAACTATGACGTCACACGCAGCGAGCGCCGGCGGAAGAAAAAAATCCATATCTCGAAAACTAATGGTCGTATGGAAATATTTTTTTCACACGATTTTTTTATATTTAGAAGACAATACGGAGATCTAAAAATAAAAATTAGTGAACATTCTCCATTGCGTTGCCGTGGAGGCTATTTACCCGATGTGGTATACCATACATATTAATACATAGTCCTATCCTGTGTACTTTGCAATTTAATAAAAAAACAATTTATATTAAAAAAAAGTTGTTTATTATTTAATTCAAATCTTGCGTTAATTTTGGGATACCCGTTACCTCGTAGCAGGATAACAATTTAGAAAATAGGCTATCTATCTTGTTTCAAATTAAATAATTTATAACAACTGTGTGCACTCCCCTTAAGCGTTCCAGATCTTGAGCAAATATAGAAAGAGAGAGAGAGGAAAGGAAAATTCCGTAAATTGGCGAAGTTTTTGCACCAGGGCTAACATAATTTTCACGTGCGGCTTTTTTAAACTGTATTCTGAAATTTCATCATTGAATTCTGGGCGGCCCAATGCATTCTACGTATTGTTATATTAATCCGCTTGCTATACTACAATGTAAGTATGATTAAGGCAACTGTAGCCAAATAATAAATTTATTTATTTATTTTATTTTATTTTACTTTTATTTTATAAAGTAATGTACAAAAAAAAGACATGGACATACATACAGAATATATTCAGAATCGTTAAAAATAAACATTAGTATAGAGAAAAAACATAGGTCTATGCATATAAACGTGCTAGCGAAATTAGGCGAAGTCGCACAACCAACTAGACCTATTCCTGTATCTGGCTGTGCTTAGTTAACATTTGGTTGTTGACGTGCGAACTGACGCATTTGATGACAATTTTCAGAGACTTTTTATATCTAACAAAGGATTTAGTCCAACAATGTGTTTTTACACAAATTAAAACTAAAAATAAAAAAAATAAAAAATATAGGTATGCAATTAAAACTAAACATTTTTTTTGAATAATTTTTGCATTATATTTAATAAATTTAAGTAGAAAATAGGTAATAATATATATTGTTATATAGGCAAAGTATTAACACTATATTGTAATATATAATATGTATAAGAAAATAATGTGTAATAGTGTAAAATTTTAGAAATATATGTGTTTTAATATTCACTCTATAGTAGTAGTAGTAGATCAACAACTTTGCTGTTTTCGACTAATAATATTGGTAAGCTATAAAACTCGCTCGTAGCAAACAAATACAATGAAATGATTACTTTAGTACCTAGTAGATTCCTACACTTGGATGTCCCAAAACGAAATGTTCAAAGTTTAGTTACTAAAAATATATTTATCATAATAGTTGTCATGGCTGTAATATTATATTCTCAGAAATGTACATACACATAATCAAAATATACTAATATGATTTAAGAGCAATTATGAATAATATAGAATAAAATAGAAATGCAAAGTCTAAGTAGATTCAGAGATAGTTCAGCGATATGCCTTCGTATTTTTAAAAATTATTAAATGTAAATTTAATATATTTTATTAAGAGTGCTAGCTGGCATAACAATATTATGTTTTTTTTAAAAAAACATCAGCATGGAAAATAAATTAAAAATTTTCGATCTCCTTTATATCATAAAATCAATTTCTTACCAAATTACTGACAAATATCTTTTAAATTTGGTCTTTTCCAAGGCGTTTGGTTTGATAGGAAATTTTATTATAGTAACATACATTTTGGTGAATAAAACTGCATTACACTTTGCCAAGTCGGTGTCCGTTTATGAGAAGGTTTGATTAATTCTTTATATCAAAATGATTAAAATCACTATGCATAATAGATTTACTAAATGTCTACGAGGGTTCATAATATTTGGATAGATGTAAGATAAAAATAGTCCCATTTTAAACGAACAGCAGCGTAGGCTCTAGACAGAGGCTCTGTATAAACTGCGTGGGTACCCCCTTTTTTGTAGGAAAAAATCCTCGTATAATTTGCTGTGTATCCCTAGACAAATAGGCCATTCATTGGAAAACGGAAATATGCCAAATAAATAGATTTAGCGACTTTCTATGCTTCTGCCGTATACATTTCTTATCTTTCTAAGGGCGAATATGTTACTGCATAGTAATTTTTGATCAATTCCTAATCCGAGAAATTTAGTCGAGGGGGATTTTCTAATTTGTCAGCCACAATGTATACATCCATTTCATAGGAATCAGACGGCTGCAAAGAGAACCATATTGTTTTTGATTTATTTACATTGTTATAATTTATTTACTTGGAATAACATACTAAGTTTGTCTAATGTTTTGAGTCGGAGTATACATTCTTTATTCTTTGAGTCGGAGTATACATTAATCGCTAAAAGACAGGGAAGTATCATCGGCGAATCAAATAATTTTATCATTCATGGACTTCAGGTACTCTAGGGTGTTATTATTAGAGACGAGGAATAGAAATGGTCCATGTATTGCTCCCTAAGAAACAAAATTCTAGATAAATTTGTGATGAACCCGCTATTCTCAGCTTGAGAAATCTGAATGCGTTGTTGTAAAAAGGATTGTATGTTTCGCAATTCTTTATTAATAATTTCGTAGCATATACAGTATACGAGTATATGTAGTACATATTTTTTTAAGCAATCCAAGATTTTCCTCTTTCTTCTGGATTCGCCGCATTGTTTAATGTCAGTGTGGCGTTTCGATACAATGTGCACCTTCTCTTGTAATAATATTGATTACAAAAATCTCTCCAAAATAAAAGAAAAATAAAGATTTATGCCGTTTGAAATTTAATGGTCAGACGACCCTTTGTGCCTAACATGCAACTGCATTTCTTCAAATTTTATATTTTTTTCGTGATTTCCAACTCTTTACATAAAACTAAATCTTTAAATAGTAAAAGTTTGTATCCATAATATTTAATGTACTTCCGATTAAAGTTCCATTGAAATGTTCCACTCTTTAGAATGGTCTCTCGCGGCTTTTGGAATCGATTTGAGGTGTGATGTTTAATAGAAAAGGTCAATAAGATGCTATTGTTCATTTGATGTACTCATTTCTGTTGGTAGTTGTTGATATTATTTTGTTACCCTTTATCATCAGTCATTTCACTAAATAAGTGAGAAAATTGATTAGTGTCATTATATCTGCACTGATAGTAAAGGACCAGTTTCTACCCACATTCATCTTCCCGGGGAAAGGAACGTATACAAAACTGTGCAAATAACAATGAAACCTTAAAGAAAACCAGTTTAAAAATATGTTATATTATGTGAAGAGTCCATTATGATTTTACACCTTTTAGTAGTTTAAATAGATACCTACTGTTTATACATAATTGCATAGATAGACAGATAGAATATTTTATACATAAAAGCATTTTCAAAAGTATATAAATGTAAAACATATATCCATATGTAGCAAGTGAGTAGCTGAATGTGTGACGTGAGCTAAAGTGAATGCGCTCAGTTTCACTCAACGAAGCAATCACTTAAAAGCCAAACGCAATAAATGTGGAGCGCACCGTCCGCCAAAGTTACAGGAGAAGCGCCCTGCCTGATTGGGTAATCGCGTAAATCCTTCGAAATGAAAATATTTCCCGACATATTACATACTGTCGAACGAATGTGGTCTCAGAAACATCTGAGAGGTTAAGTAAAAAGGTTTTTACACTTCAACCATTAAATATATAAAGTGTCTTCATTGGCTTTCACACAATCGACTAGTATTAGTATTAATCAATTTCGTGTGCCATCGCTAGTAGCAAGGATCTCTCATACATTTTATATTGTCCCTTGCAATAGCAATATCGTATCGAATAGACCCGTCACCAGAATGTCTCGTGTTTTTGATACTACGTATAAAGGTTAAACATATATATATGTTACATGAATTTATTTAAAAAATCAATCGGTAGCCTATCTCATATTTCTTAGTTTATAGTGCAATTTATCACTTTATTATATTTTACCTAACCCTGATATCATATAGTATTACATTATACCATATTATGTATTATAAATATTATTATCTAATTATTCAGCTAATATTTTTGATTTCCCACCCCCTGCCTCCTCAGTCTATTTTTCTCACTTACCAATTATTAACTTGCTCATGTTATTTCTCTTATACGTTGTTCATGCAAGCGTTCTAAGCTTTTCATGATAGTAAATTAGACTTGTATAAATAGGTTTTGCAAATATGATATCAAGTATTTACTGTATAAAATAAAAACAAATAATTAATTCGTAGACCACACCACCGAACAAAATAAAAAATCCTGTCAAAAGAACTCGCGCAGCTCCTGGACAGATCCCACAACAAAGGCCTCGTATTACACATTCACGGGTTGAAGAAAGACTAATAAAGCTATATTTCCTTTCCATTGCATGCCTGTGTATCAAAAAAATAGTATACACTAAAATAATTCAATTACATATAAGCTTGTTCTAATTAAAACTCTTTTATGATAATTTTCATGTTATTTCTCTTATAAGTTGTTCATACAAGCGTTGTAAGCTTTTCAGGATGGTAGACTAGACTTGTGTAAACAGGTTTTGCAAATATGATATGAAGTATTTATTATCTGTAAATTTACTGTAAAAAATAAAAAATAATAAATGATTCATGGAACACACCACCGAGCAAAATCCAAATCTGAATAAAAGGAACTTGCTCATCTCCTCGACGGATCTTACAACAAAGGCCTCGTACTTCACATTCACGGGTTGAAGAAAGACTAATAAAGCTATATAACCTTTTCAATGCATACCCTGTATCCAAGAGAAATAGTGTGTACAAAAATAATTCAATTACATATAAGTTTATTCCAATTAAAACTATTTTATGGTGTAGTGTTCATGTTATTTTCCTTATAAGTTTTTCATGCCAGCGTTGTAAGCTTTTCGGGATGATAAATTTGACCTAAATTAGAAATAAATAGGTTACGCAAATATGTTATTATCTGCAAATTTATTGTAAAAAAATTCAATTAATAAATAATTCGTGGAACACACCACCAAGCAAAATCATCTAGATATTAAAGTACATTACAAACTCTACTTCAATAAAAAAAAGAGATATTAAAAATGAAAATTATTCTAAATATAATAAAATACGAAAGGCTACATCACTCTTTGATATTTATAAAATAATTATATTTTATTGGTAGTACCTAAAAAAGGAAGAAAAGTTTTGCCACGTTTTATACGTTTTATACGTCCAAGTTTTGCCGGATCAGTTTTCCTGTCAAAATGGTTAAAGTACATGACTGGCCACCAGGAATTTAATTCAAAGTAAATATTTATAAAAAATAAATTAATGGACAGAGGGTTTTTAAACAAAATCGTATTCATAACTCAATTTTGCAGAAATGTGACTTCTGCTCTGTTATCAAGGAGCGATTTATTTGCAGTTTGAATTAACACAATGTCGTGTATAATTAAAATTATTGTCGCTGGATAAAATACTAATTCTCTTGCAATTAAACTATATATGGATGACCTATCCGTGTTAGGTTGTGCGATGTATTCGCTATTTTCGTCAGTGAAACTCTCCAAAGCGACACGAAATGAATGTGGAAAATTTGTTGGCCTTTTATTCTGGGTTTGACATACATAATTTAATCACATTTCCAAAACAAATTCAATCAGATTTGTATAAATGCAATAAACGAATCCCACCGCTTAAAAACAGACCTATGATATTTTTATAAATCGAATAATTATATAAGAATTGATAACGACATGCCCAATTAATATTTAAATCATATAATTGGAAAAATTCCAATATAGGACTGTCGTTTCATTAAATTCACTGAATACAAGACATGAATATTTTTATTAATACCAAAGCTAATACGACAATTTTAAATAGTCCTTGTAAATCTATGGCCCAGGAATATAGTAATAATTGAAGCTTCCCACATAGAAAATATGATATCTCACAATTTGGTGGTGGTGATCTCAAGTTCGCTTGAAATAAATAACGTAGTATTTCGTCGGATTTATAAAATAGGACTTTTTTTTACCGTCTTTTCACTTGGGCATTTTTACATTTCGAGTAACTGCCACGAGCTGCCTATCATGTGATAGGTATAGGTAAAATACAAAGTAAGTGTTTTTTTCAACCTTTATATGGTAACGGCCCACTTTAATGTCTATTGACCTTACAGGCGGCCGGCTTTCAAAACATCACGTGGCAGTACTCAGGTGGTCACCCATCCAAGTACCGATAACGGCCGACGCTGCTTAACTTCGGTGATCTCACTAGAAGCAGTTACTCAACGCGGCTACTTAAGAAATTTACGAAATGTATATAATATACACAATAATATTATCGGTATCTTAGAGTCTAATAAAATCTTAATGTTATCTTATGTTACGTATTTTTTTGCGACAGACTAAAAAGAAAAGAGAGTATTTGATTTTGTGGCATTTCAAGACAAGTACATAAGAGGTATTATGTAGCTTGTAACTACATACGTTTCCGGATAAGAAGTCCTCCGAAAAGCTGATATTTAGAGAAAATTAATTTACTTATTGTACTTATACTCTGAAGTAACCCACCTAATTTATAGAAAATCATAACAGTGTAACGTGTTAACTATTGCACTAAAGCATACATTAAAAAGAAATGAAAATTGATTTTAAAAGTTAAAGATTTCTGATGGCCTAAATCTGATCTGATCTGATCCGGTCTGATCAGACTTTAAGTGAAATTATCATGAAAAGGAAATCATGTGAACAGAACTCCAAATGTGTATTTTTTAAATTCCGTAACAAGTGACTTTAGATTATACACACGCCAAAAGGTAAATGTGATAGTTCATCTTTAATAACTAGTTATGCTTTTAAAATTTTAATTATGATCTATTACAATACTGTACGTCAAAAAGGAATAAGTAACTGTTCTTGCATAATGAGCCCTATTGCAAATAAAAGTTTAATGGCTTTACTCGGATATTAATAATAGCAAAAAAGGGTTATACATATAACTGGCCTTTCTCAATGCGTCCTTTTGCGTAATTAAAATTCACTTTTAAACGGATGCCCCTTTGCTCATTTTAATGTATGTACATACATCTGATAACTTCACGTCGGTGAATATATTATTTTATTTTTATTATAATGACTTTGCAAAGTCTTATATCATACAATAATGAAATGAACAAAATATAATATAACATTGTATAACGTCGATGACTAGTTTCCACAAATTTATTGACGAAATACAGCATTTTTGACTTTAGGAAGCACCAGAAATTACAAAATATAAATCGTCAAAATGATTTTAAATTTGCGAAACAAAAGAAATGACAGGTTTTTACAGTATCTGTTGAGCCGGGAAATAAATTCTATGAAATAAAGCAATTGTGACAAGCCAAAGAGTATAATTTATTAAGACTATCTATCGGAAATAATCGTGGACGGAGAGTCTTCAAAACCCACATAAACTGACATTGACCAAATGACGAGGTTGTTAAAGTACCTAATGCTACTGATATTATGCCTGCAGGAGAGCTAAAATAAGCGATGTAGAATATAAATTCTCCAGGTAAATACCAGTGCCGAAATTAAAGAATAAGAACTCATTAAAAACTGAAGTGATACCTGCGTCTTGCCAGGATGTTTACCTAAACTTACTGGATGCTGAATGATTAATTGACAGAATTCCAGTGCTTGACAGAGAAGAAACCTTGGAATATATTTCAGATTAAAATCAGTTGTCATGTATTTTCTATTACATCAGCAGACGATAAATTTTCATATCGGCTCACCCTTCTCTTCATAGTCGTCATATACATAGGTATCGTCAGCAATAAAATTCCAAACTAGATACGATACTCAAGGTACCATCTCGCAAACAGAGGAAGACGTTCGATTTTCAGTATCTGCAGTTAAAATAAACTCAATTTTACTGGTAGCAATATAAAATTTTTCCTCCGCATCAGCGAAAGGATGATGTCCGACCGATCAGTTTTATTGGCATCGATAAACCACCATCCGTAGCAGGGTTAGTAAACGACTCATCTACAAAGTGAAATAGTTACTGTAATGGCGTTTTAAGTGTCTGGTAAAAGAGTAGGTTGGGTGAGGGTTTATTAGGGTTGATTTTTATTTCATTTATTCGAATTTCTTTTATTCGATATGTTTTTTTATAGTTTTAGCTAATTAATGTGTGTTTCAAGCAATAAAAACATGATTATTTAAATTCCAACTCTTTGACATTGTTAAAAAACCCTCTTAAGAGGCCGCTAAAGAGGTAGTTCTTCATACAAACTCTTGTACAAAAAGTACAGTATCATGAAGTGGTGGTGAGCAGGTGGCGAGTATGATCATAAGCAGTCGTAAGTATACATATAGGCGTGGATAAAAAATTGCACTGAAAGTTTTGTTTTCGAGCAAAATTTTAAATTGGAATTTGCACCAAATCTCCAGGTTTAGATATTCTGGAAATCCAATAAATAGATTTCGGGACAATTACTGGTTGTGTGTATGTGTGTGTGTGTGCGAAATAGAGAGAGGGTATGTCTGAGGGTGTGTATGTGTGCTTTGTATCCATCGAATCTCAGAAACACGAGAAATTAAGACCACTTATGTACACATTTTTTACGAGATGTGAGATGAGAGATATTCTTCAATTTGTTTTCAAATAAATGTGGCCTTTACAAAATTTAAAAACCTTAATCCGTGAAAACTGGTCCAAGAAAAATAAATAATTGCGACTTTTGAGTATGTCGGGTTTTGTATTAAAAATGTTATAATCGAAAATTTGATACTTTATAACGCCGTTTTTATTAATATGGAATAGAAAACGAAAGTGCTTTTATTCAGTACAATTTATGATAATCTATTTGTAATTAACATGCATCTTTATTTCCATCACTGCTCACTTTGTATCTCTATTCGTCCCTTCTACATGTACTGCGTAGGTACAGTGGCGGACTAAGTAAGGGGGAAGGAGGGACAGAAGGGGGCGGGTAGGTAATTAAAATTAAAAATACGTAATAAAACTTGACGGAAAATTTTCAGGAGCAATTAAATTTGATAAAAATATATTAGTAACATATAAATAAAAAACTACTTTTTTGTGTTTGTTTCTTCTAAAAATCTTATTGTGTTTATAGTTTAACCGCCCTACATTTGGGTTATTATTCAAAAAGTAGGTAAATACTTTTTTTTTTCATTAGATTTCTCAGTAACAATACTTTTTTAAAATATACGAAACTTGTATATATATAATATACAAGTATATGATTTTTATATTTTTCAAAAATATATATATGATAATAAAGCGGATGTATCACGTAGGTTCGTATAGGTAGGGCGATTAATCTTATCTCTGTACGTCAGTGATGTATAAGTGTGTGTATGAGAGGTTGTGTTTGAGGGTGTGTGTTTGGGTGTGTGTGTGTGTTCGTGGTGTGTGTGTGAGAGAAAGAGAGAGAAAGGAGGTGTGTAAATATGTTTGATTACATAATATTTAATTTATTTTTCAGTTGTTCGCCTATTGTTTCTACAAAAAATTTTGATTATTGTGATTAACTATATAAATAAATTTAAGGTTTATATGTAAAACTGTATACCACGTATTAATAATTGACAGATAACAGCATAGTTGGTGTTGCATTTAGGGATGTTGAAAGTGAGTCTCTGTGAAGCGGGCTTGTGCTCTCAGGTGAATATTATTTAAGAGTTAAGGACTATCTAATTCAAAATGCACAATTTTGTGAATGAGTAATATATCAGATTTTTTCAACATATCTTCAGCTATCTAGCGTCTGCAAGTGGTAATGCTGAATCCCCTCAAAATATGTATCGAACACAGCAAAGGAGCGAGAAATCAAAGGTTGAAAGAATTCTCTCAATTCTTTATTTATATGTATCATACTAAAGGGACCAAATGCTGGAAGCGAAATCTAATGGACTACAAATATAAGAGAATTACATTGACAGAGTTGTGTGTGTATGAGGGAGTTGTGTGAGTAAACACACTAACACATCATAGGCACATAGAGATTCTTGAGAGAGTTAATGTGTCTACATAGTTTGCAGATGCTCGTCCAACGAATGCCTTTTGTCTTGGCTCGTCCAACGAATACTTTTTGGAATAAAAGTATTCGGCCAAAATGAATAATAATTGTGTATTTTGTCTACATCCTGTATTGTTGAGCAATAATTTGATTTATATCGAAAACGTGTAGGCGTGAAAACGTTTAAATCTTGTAGCATTTGGCTACATTATCGTAATTTTTTGCTGATTACAAAACAACACAGACTATCTTGGTCTTCTTGCTTTTTTAAAGCAATCATCGTTTTTTTTTTATTGTAGAAAGATTTTCAAGTCAAACATATAGTAGGAACTGACAATGTTTGAAGCAGGTGCTGATGTCATGTGTATACCTGGAAAACATGCAATATGGCTAAAAACATACCATAAGAAATAAACGGCGATAAGAAATAAACAGTCGGTTGCACTCGTCTCAGGCGTCGCCCACGGGTATGCAGACTCGCCCTCGCACCCTACTGGCCACACAGTTGTACCCCTCACTCCTATATCTGATCTTCGTGAATTTCCGTATGCGTTGCATTGGTAAAGAATAAATGACATTGTGCCCATAGAAAATGAAAAACAGCTGCGCCGCGTTTTTGGGGTGTTTGTTTACTAGCTATGAGTTTTTTTAATCTTTAGCTATGAGAAATTTTAAGAATTGCAAAATAAATTTGCTAAATACTTTAGTTATTATGTCAGCTATTTCGTCCTGGATCCGGGGGTCCTTTCGCAGAAGTATATGAGATGCACAAAAATACCGAAATACCTTTAAAAATGCGGGAGCAAACAACACTATTTAAAAACGTTGATGATCCAGGTCAGGAGTACTAGCCTATCGCGCTCTCAATAGAAAGAACAGGGGCAAAGAAAATAAAATATGACTTTGTTATCGAAATGTTCAGCTAAAGAAAAGCACGAAAGGACGGGTATATTTTGAATATTTAATATAAATATAAAGTTAAATCCGAACCGAGTGTCAATATAATAATATCTTAGTCCGGCTCTGCCTAGTTGTACTCTTTCAAATAATAAATGCCAGTCTATAATATTATCATTACACAAGAAAATATATAATGAACTATATTTTACTCTTTATTACTATAATTTTCTACTCGTGATGGCAATGAAAGTAAAATTCATTAAGTCTCAGAAGCTCATATAATAGAGGTTCTTGCTACTGCGCTCGCCGCGGGAACACTTCAGTGTTCATTTATTTATTTACGCAGGATAACGTGTATAATTATTTGGACGCCACACGGAGCGTAACTGTCTAAGGGCACCTCTACGACTTAGCGGATATTTTTTTGTTGCTAAATAAATGAAATTATAAAATACATGACAATGGACTTATATGGCCGGTATAGACCAGAAGCGTCTCCACGCCATTTTCGTCCTCTTCTTTCAGTGTTTATAATTTTATTATTGTTTCCTACTGTGGTATTGGTCACCTGGGCAGACAGTCTTATTCCTGCCTCCTACAGCAGCAACACAACAATGTGAAAGATGAGGATCGGTGCTGGAAAAGTTTAGGCAATTAGTGGATCTTAAAAATTAATGACTGATAGAAATAAATATCTAAAAATCAATTAATATTACAAGATTTAAAAATAAAAAAATAATACGGTTTCTTACGATGAGATCAAATCTGGTTTACCCCACTTCTTTCGTGCCCTTTATCGAAGGACACACTGTACTTTAAATATGGGACTATAGAGAAGTAGGCGGTAAATTTTGCAATTAGTAAAAAAAAGCTAAAATAGGAGAATGCATGTGAAGAACAATGGATCAGGATGAAGCCAAAAATGTATGTAAGGACGGGGTCAAGTCAGGAGAACGTCATAATTTAATGTAAGACTAATAGTAAAAGTGTATTAGGACAAATTTGAGCTCATTTTAACATATTTTAAACTCAAGCAAATGTTCATTACCATATGTGTGATTGTTTTTATTATACAATATTTTATTATATATATCATACAATATAAATAAATAAAATAAACAATGTACACATGTATTGCGAATAAGAAATCTCTTGTTTTATTTATTATTACCGCAAAACGCGAATAAAACAATAACAAAGGTATTTTAGCGACTTTCCGGTACTTTGCGCAATATAATTATGACTTTTAGGTAAAAATGGTCACTTGGGTGTTACGTTACGTTTAAGGAGTGGGAGAGGGGGGGGGGTACAAAAATATGTTACGGCGCGATACATAGGGGGAGGGAGGGTCAACAGTATTCATAAATTGCGTTACTAAATACGTGAAAGACCCCTAAGGCATCATAAGCCCTCTTATATGTTTATAAATGTATTTTATAATAATTTACGAAAGAAACTTTAAGTCATTCAGAAATATTGTGTTACCTTTTTCATTAAAATGATCCTAGTCGTAGAGAAGCCCTTGCAGCCTTCATTCTTCCTGCAGCGCCGCGCAGGACATGGCCATGTCCGGACGCGATGCCCGCTCATTTTTTCCTGCCCAGTCATTGAAATTTCAAGCGACATGGTCGATCGTGTCTCTTCTTTTTATGCAACGCGGGCGCCAGCACTGGCCAAAGAGCCGCCGCACAGCAAAACGCCCCGAATATACGATTGGTGGATTGGATGTTGTCCGTCTCGGCGGGAAGTAAAAATGCATCGCTGGCTGGAATATTTGATGGCCTAAAGCTGTGCAAAACAATCATATAAAAATTTCATTATAAAATATTTATATGGATCTTAAGAGATAATCTAAGTATAAACAGGCTGTTCGGAACCGAAAATCCATTTTTTTAAAGAGTTTTTTTCAATTGTTTAAAAGTTAGGATAAGATTTTATACGAGAATTCATTAAAAAAATAATAATTGGGTTGAAAATAATAAGCTAACAAGGTGGAAATAAAAATGCTTTTCTTTTTTTTTACCCACAAGGCATGTGCTATTTCGTGGAACCCGCCTTGTTGTTTATTTGCACTATCTTCTAGGTGTGCAATTATAGCATCACGCAGTCAAACACTCAGGCGGTCACCCATCCAAGTATTGACCGCGCCCAACGCTGTTATTTTTTTTTAATTATTTTTTTATTTTTATTTTATTTATTTATTTAGGTAATTAACAGCATGAACTTATAATTAGATACATACTTCTTAAAAAAACATGTTCTTATGCCGATTATAACTTACCTACGCCGTTCGAAATTATTTGAAAAATATTTCGAACTAAATTATGAAACAAAAAACACATCCGTAAATATTTATTAGTTGAGAGAAAACGGATCTATACCGCGCGGAAATAGACGACTGTCCTTCCGACGCATTTGTAGATGGTAAATGTAATTTTGCCAAAAACAAGTCCATGCGGCAAGGACTCATCCCTACCAACCAAAAAATGTCAAATGACCGCAAAAGTTGTAGAGTTAACCGCAGACATAAATATATAAATCATACTTATACAACATAAATTCAAAATAAGTAAATGGGAATACATTAAATTGTAAATTGTAATTGAATACAGTAAATTGTATTATATTTATACATACATATTACAAATCAATAATTACTTGTAGTTGTCGCTGCTGCTTCAAGGCCGGATCGCACTGCCGATTTGAAACTAATTGTGTTTCTACTATAAATGTCAAGCTCTGTGAATTGATTATTATACGTACGTGGCAATCGGTTAAGCATTGAATTACGCGTGTAGTTAGAATGTCGTCTCGGGGGCTCGAATAACTCTGTAGATCGGGTCTTACGTTGCGGTGCCTTCAGAGCGATGCTCGAAACTAGGTATGGGCTATCCAGCGTATTAACTTCGGTAACAACGGTCTACGGACGCTTCGCGTTTTTCCTCGGTAACCAAAGCCAAACAAAAAAAAAACTGTAACATTTTTAAATCATTTTTTTACGTAGAATAATTAGTACAAATAAAAATATTCTAGTCACTTAAACAAATATATATATATATATATATATATATATATATATATATATATATATATATATATATATATATATATATATATATATATATATATATATATATATATATATATATATATATATATATATATATATATATATATATATATATATATATATATATATATATATATATATATATATATATATATATATATATATATATATATATATATATATATATATATATATATATATATATTTGATTCTACTTGTTGATCGTCATTTGAGAAATTGATTTTTGATCTCGAACATGTCGTATATGAGCTCATATATAATATATTTTTCTAAAATCGAAGACTATCGCGGTTGTTTGACATTATAAATAGGATAGAAAACGAATTTACCGCGTGAAATTTGTAGGACCCGACGTTTCGGTGACGTTGCAGCCGCCGTTGTCTAGGGTAGACTGAAAAGCTGTCAGTCCGTTGTTTTGCGGGTAGGCCGCAAACCGCTGCCGCCACTGCGTAGGTTATAACGGTGGTGGGGGGCCGGGCTCGGAGCGCGGGAATTTTTAAAATCCGTCTTGCACACAACAATCACTGTATCCTGTTTTACGTCTTTGCGTTCGGCGTTCGGCGGCGGGAACATTTTAAGAAGAGGGTTCCACGTAGAAGAGAGTTTGTAGCCGTCATCTCTATTGAAGTTCGGAGTTCTTCTTATTTCAATGGCTTCCCGGATCATGCGAGGAAAGTAGAATTGTTCCTTGGATAGAACAATGGGATTTTGAAACTGCATCCAGTGGTTACTTCCGCTATCCAATATATGTTCGCAGATCGCCGATTTTTCTCGCTGAACGTTTTTAACAGCTTTGATGTGTTCTGTCAGTCGCGTGGCTATGGGCCGTTTCGTTTGTCCAACGTAGGCTAGACCGCAGCTGCATTCGACTTTATACACACCCGGGGTTTGCAGTGGTATTACATCCTTTACAGGCCTCAAAAATCGAGCTATATTTTGGGTCGGTTTGAAGATCGTTTTTATATCGAATCTGTTTAGCATCTTACTTATTCGATCAGTCACGCCCTTGACGTATGGTAAGAATGCTCTTGATCTGCTCGGTTTTTGAGTTTCGTCCGTATTAGATCGTGTGCGTGTCTCGTGATATTTTCCGTATCCATTTTTCCTAAGGACATCATTGACATGTTCCATCTCCTTCGGAAAATGCTCAGTGTCGCATAGATCGCGTGCTCGACAAACGAAACGGCCCATATCCACGCGACTGACAGAACACATCAAAGCTGTTAAAAACGTTCAGCGAGAAAAATCGGCGATCTGCGAACATATATTGGATAGCGGAAGTAACCACTGGATGCAGTTTCAAAATCCCATTGTTCTATCCAAGGAACAATTCTACTTTCCTCGCATGATCCGGGAAGCCATTGAAATAAGAAGAACTCCGAACTTCAATAGAGATGACGGCTACAAACTCTCTTCTACTTGGAACCCTCTTCTTAAAATGTTCCCGCCGCCGAACGCCGAACGCAAAGACGTAAAACAGGATACAGTGAGTGTTGTGTGCAAGACGGATTTTAAAAATTCCCACGCTCCGAGCCCGGCCCCCCACCACCGTTATAACCTACGCAGTGGCGGCAGCGGTTTGCGGCCTACCCGCAAAACAACGGACTGACAGCTCTTCAGTCTACCCTAGACAACGGCGGCTGCAACGTCACCGAAACGTCGGGTCCTACAAATTTCACGCGGTAAATTCGTTTTCTATCCTATTTATAATATATTTTTCTATTTACTATTAAAATTTTATTCAATATTCCTAACAATAAAAGGTTTCTCTGTTTACCGTTTATTATCGCAAATGTAATTACCTACCCATTATAGCCACGATGATGTTAAATAAATAATTTATTAAGATAGATTTTATGGAAAGGGGCAGTTATATAAGCATGCAATGTTTGTTTCTCAAAATAATACCAGATCCAGTAAAACAAGAAATGAGATGAATTTCTCTATTATCAGTTGTTTGGTTCAGTGACCTCGGCTGTACCTCAATAATAATGTGATAAATCACTAAATAATAAATTTAAATAGAATTATTATTTTGTCAACAAAATGCCCGTTAAGAGACGTAGTATAGCAGTAGTAGTAAATGGAGTGGGGGACTTGTTTCCAGCCCTTGATGTCACCTGGATCTATAAGATTTTTTGTAACTACCCAATTTGTGGTTGGGTCAGTGGTCTGCTAGTAGCCCGGTACAGCTTACCAATCAAGTTGGGCATATCGCTGGGTTCGAGAAAAGCTTGTCCCAGTAAACTGTGTCTTTTTGCGGCGAGGCCTAGGAGCGACCAACGATGTGTATCAACGATGACTTTTTTACAGTTTTCATAAAAGCGCCCTCTGTGAATTTTAGTCTGCAAATAATATGGCTATTAATGACTAAATAATCTAATAACTTAATGCTTTCATTTTCTACAGAACTCCAACTGCAAGTGTTATTGCAAAGATATTACATTTTGTTCAATTTTACATTAAATTGCAACATTTTTTGGTTCACGTGAAAATTTAATATGTCTAAAATCAACAGTAGGCTGTAACTTAAGATCAAATATCAACTGGATTCCATTTTGAGCTCGGGTAAATAAAAAAAATCAATTTCTACTAGGAAGTTTTTTTAACTTTTTGTGTTTCCTATATATATACGAGTGGTATTACCCGGCGTTGCCCGTGTTATATCTGTTCTCAAATACCAATGTATACCAATTTTCATGGCGATCGGTTGAGCAGTATAGAAGTTGGTGTGCTGCAGCGCCGTCTAGTTGAAAGTTGCAACAAAGCGGATATATATAAAAACCTTAACCATGAAAAAATACATATATATATGCCAACTTTCATGGTGATCGGTCAAACGGTTTCGGAGTCTATTAAACTCGGACAGACGGGCATACAGATATACCAACATCCATTTTTATATTATACGAGTGGTATTACCCGGCGTTGCCCGTGTTATATCTGTTCTCAAATACCAATGCATACCAATTTTCATGGCGATCGGTTGAGCAGTATAGAAGTTGGTGTGCTGCAGCGCCGTCTAGTTGAAAGTTGCAACAAAGCGGATATATATAAAAACCTTAACCATGAAAAAATACATATACATATATGCCAACTTTCATGGTGATCGGTCAAACGGTTTCGGAGTCTATTAAACTCGGACAGACGGGCATACAGATATACCAACATCCATTTTTATATTATATTATTTTGGCCTGTTTTTAAAATTTAAACTTTGAATGCCTATATCTCGCTTATTTATAGCGACCGACACAATTTTCTTCCAGATTTAGCATTAAAATGAAAAAAATTGGAGAGAGGTTCCTATACTGCAGTTATTCCACTTTTATAACTATGTGATAATACTTACATGTATATATTTTAATTAAAGAGTTTTGAACAATGAAGCACAAATAATTAAAAAGCAGGAATAATTTCACTGTATTACCTTCACAATATTTTGAATTTAGAATAACGCTTGGCCGACTATGACGTTTGTAGGTTTAACATAGCAGCGCCATCTATGGATTACTCAATAGATAACGCCATCTGTTAAAATCGTTTGGAACTAACAGATAATTGCGAATGTCAAATAATAGACATTGCAATAAAATAATATCGCGACTATAAATTAAGACGTAAGCTATCCTATCTTTCAAGTTGGATCAAACTGCACATTGTGTGCAAATTTGATTCAAATCGGTTAAGTAGTTTAGGAGTCCATCGCGGACAAACAACGTGACACGTAATTTATATATATTAAGATTATTTTGGCCTGTTTTTAAAATTTAAACTTTGAATGCCTATATCTCGCTTATTTATAGCGACCGACACAATTTTCTTCCAGATTTAGCATTAAAATGAAACAAATTGGAGAGAGGTTCCTATACTGCAGTTATTCCACTTTTATAACTATGTGATAATACTTACATGTATATATTTTAATTAAAGAGTTTTGAACAATGAAGCACAAATAATTAAAAAGCAGGAATAATTTCACTGTATTACCTTCACAATATTTTGAATTTAGAATAACGCTTGGCCGACTATGACGTTTGTAGGTTTAACATAGCAGCGCCATCTATGGATTACTCAATAGATAACGCCATCTGTTAAAATCGTTTGGAACTAACAGATAATTGCGAATGTCAAATAATAGACATTGCAATAAAATAATATCGCGACTATAAATTAAGACGTAAGCTATCCTATCTTTCAAGTTGGATCAAACTGCACATTGTGTGCAAATTTGATTCAAATCGGTTAAGTAGTTTAGGAGTCCATCGCGGACAAACAACGTGACACGTAATTTATATATATTAAGATATTTGCAGTACACAGTTTTTTATGTATTTTGTAAAACTGTTCAAAATCAATTTATTTTCAAACTTAAACTATTAGAATCAATCATTTTATATAATAGGATTAAAAAAAAACTCTATCGCGCCAAATTTACAAATCAACGCATACCTGAAGGTAAGCTAAAATAAAACTAAGAGCACTAGCTAAAGTATATAATTTATTCCACGTTCCTACTAACAATAATATAACCTCTTTAGAAACATCGTAGTAAGTATCACACACTCATAAACTGTCTACCAACACTGCCTCAGTAAATCGGCCTGAGTAGCTTGCAAACCATCCTTGAAATTGTAGTTCTCTTGTATTCTACTGCGGACCGCCCACTTACTTCGCCGTCTTCGTAGCTACGTTACGATAATTTGTTCTATTGTGTGTAAGTTAATGTCTCATATTTAGTTCAGAATGTGGAGTTACCTCCGGAGAATGTCAACTTAATCCGTTGTGTAAATAACAACATGACACATGCTTAGGTTTCGCTTGACTCTTCAGCGTATATTACATACAAAACATTCTGGCATGGTATAAGAGAAATATAACAATAATGCAAATGAGGGTTGGGTTGGTAGTGTAATTAATATTCATTTGTTTAAAAAATACATGTTTAACTGTTTAATCATAATTGTTAATTACAAACTTAACTGTCTGAGCGATACAAATGAAAATAAAACAAAAGTAATTGTGGTAATATTAATTTATAAAAATAATAACGCTAATATTAGGGATCAGTTATTTAGTCAACAAAAATTGATCTTCAGGTTGCTACCAAGAAACAATTAACAGAGCGATGACTTCCATGCATACATACACAATTATGTAAATTGGTTGGGACATGTGTTTATTCCCTAGTTTTCAGGCAGGTACATACTAACTGAAAATTTCGCACATCTTTGCCAAAAGATGGAAACAGCAGGTCACAAAATTACAAAGTCTCACAAATTTACACACATATTTTTTTTATAGAGTTGTCCAGTGAATTGTAAGGTTTTATTGAGTAAACCTTTGTTTAACCTGCTTATGCTGTTGCGACTGCGACACAATTTTTGTCACGGATATTGTAGTTTCCAAAAAGTGCAGCATACTGCCTTTCATAAAGGTACGATTATTATTGTAAGAGAGATAGCCTATATATACCATCCGGTATTTATGCGATAATTTCCGTGAAAAAGATTTTATAAAACTTTTTACTCAACTTTTACAACCAAAAGGCACAAATATCGTAATAAATAAGTGAAAACAAAATTTTATCTCTCGTACACATTTCACCGTGTGAGTTTCAAAGCCGATTAATTATATCTATCAAAAGGAAACTGCCCAACGTCATTGAACTCCTGGCATAAAATAATGTACCTCTCTGTCTTATATCTTATAAGTAAGGAAAAAAACGACCAAATTAGTGTTCGTCCTCAGTAGCTTATTGCAGTAGTTAGAAACGCATGCAAGTAACAACATTGCTACTCACAACTTTCTTCTATGTAATATAAAAAGGATAATTTATTACCGCTTTATAAATCATGTTGTATAGGTAATATTTTCTTTAAAATATCACCCATTTCTTAGAGTGTATCGATTATTTATCAGTTTCCTTTCCTCGACGAAAGATATAGGTATACAGTGTTGCGCAGGGTAAGGGGAAATTTCGAACGTTGGGGTTGGCAACACGGTAATGCCGGAAGTTGTTAGGAACCGATGCGTAGTTGTTTTAATCACTTTGCCATTTAGTGACCATGGAGTATTGGATTGGTGCGGAACGTGCTATCGCTGTGAGAGCGTTTTACAAACAGGGTGATAGTGTGACTGCTGCGCAAAGGGTATTTCGATAGCATTATCAGCGAGGACGTCATGGACGTGTCTCGTCTGCTCATGCGATTATCATGTGGGTGCATCATTTTGAAGAAACTGGTTCAGCCTTTAAAAAGAAGCCCCCAGGTGGGGTTCGAACGATTAGTATCCCAGAGAACATTGCAGCTTGAGTTTCCATCAAGAGGAGCCCTCGCCACCCCGTTCTAGAGATTGGGCGACACAGCGTACAAATAATACTGCACGAATTAAAGTTAATGAAAATATAATGCATTAGAAATATAAAATAAATTGCAAACTGTAAACCAGCATTTTCGTCCATATGTTAAAAGCATATTTTATTTATTTAACAAATCAACATTACAGTACACACCAATTCCTTGAGATGTAATATACATAAATATAGAAGGCATTAAATGTGCAAGCTGAAGCATTAAAAATAGTAAGAGTAACAAATATAAGTAACAAACATAAGTAAGGTGGCATAGTGGCTAGGTCGCCTGATCTTACATTGTAAGGCCCCGGGTTCGATTCCCGGCTGGGTCCCCATTTTTCGTTGGGATCAAATTAACGGAATTGCATTTTTAATTCTGTCGATGGAATGCAATAACAAGACACACACGTACACACATGTTACACGCACACATACATATAACACGTCATAGTAGGGTTGGTTGTAAGAAAATTGTCATATGACAATAAACCCGCCCATTGTGACATTTCACAATAAAGAGTATAAACAAACAAACAAACAAACGAAATTAATTAAAAAGCAATAACAAAACAATCGATCTTATTCTAGCATAAACAGATAGTGCCCACATCTCTTCAAGGTATGAGCCCATACCTTGAAGAGATGTGGGCTCGCAGTAAAAATATCCAGGTCTGACGCTGTCGAACATAGCGCATTTATATGTCGCAAGGCACGCGTAAGTAGACTCCATCGACTTAAAAGTTGGTACGCGAGGACGGCTCAGCAAATAGAGTGTGTGACCGAGCTCGAATCTAGCATGCTAGGATTATCAACTTTACCCCGGACCAGCTTAAAAACGTAGGCCATGGTGAGCATTTCTTTACGCAATTTAAGGGAATTAAAGCCCACTATACCTAGTAAAAAAATAGTAGGGTATAAGTAGGGATAATAACCGTATTTCTTGAAATATACAAATCGTAAAAAGCATTTTTGAAATTTTTCCAGCATGGTGATATAAAGATCTTTATGTGGATTCCATATAACTGCATTCGTTTCCAATCTACTTCTCACCGTTGAATTATACAATGTGTGCATAACCCGGACATTGTGGATATGCTTTAGGTTCCGAATGTGTGTGTGTATATGTTGAAGCGTTGTATATGTATATGTTAAAAGAACTAACTTCAAGCACAAGTGAATTCATGGTGTAATCCCTGCTGAGTCATGAAAGAGAATAATAACTGTTGGAATTGCATTGTATTGGATATTTTGCGAACAAGGGAGTAGAATGCATACGTGCGAATGAGTTACAGTGGGTATCTTTCACAAATGGATTATACGGGGTTAGTTTAAGCTTTATTAAGTATCGGAACGCCTCACCATAAATATTGAGAATATAATACAAAATATGAGCATAACAATACGGAAAAGGGATCTTATATAATCGTACAAAATGTTGATTTGGATAATTCCTTAAACTTAAACTTCACATGAACCCTAAATTATTTTTTAAATTGTTAAGGGAACTAATTACAGCAGGAATCGACATTCCTACTACATTAATGCGTCAAAATATGGAGAATTCGCGACTTCACGACAAACCTTTCAAGGAATAATTTGTTACCTGCGGTGAGCCATCGCTTGACGGAAGCAGCAGCGAGCATGATCCCCGGGGGTGGGAGGGGGGGGGGGGGGGGGAATAACCTAAATCTAGTCTAGACTAGTCAACATAAGTATTTTTATTGCAATTATTTGTTGTTTTTTGGTAGGTATAAGGTAATACAAAACAAGTTCTTAAACCCTACTGCATTGTTTATTAAAATAATAATTGAAAAGTTATGTTGGCCGTTACCTTGTCACAATTTAAATTATTTTAAACAGACCATCGTGGTTTACACAGAGGTTTAGACGTGAACGTACTTTTATTTCTGCAGGCTTAATCAAGTACTACTTTGCTCACGTCTACTACTATATTACTCGAGTACACGATTTGGTTCGGTTACTATAGTCACGACCTTGTAAAAAAAGTCGGAATCGCTCATCGCTGTGTCCGCGGGCGCGTCAGGTCATTCATAAATACATAATTTCTAATATCATATTTTTTAAGTGCCTACCAGGTCCTAGACCGTCTTTCTTAAACGGTCTTGGACGAATTCACTATATTAAATAATTTCTTAATAATCCAAATCCATATTTTTTAGGATGAAAAATATATAGTGAGATCGCGAACAGTTCGTATAAACGGATCAAAAATTTAACCCCCTATTTATACGAACGTATGTGATATGTCCGTCATATTATCACCCGAATGCAACAAGCCGTATTACGAGTACAAAATGAAAAAAAAAACAATATCAACAAAGCGTACGTTATACGTCAAATTGTTCCAACCATTCCAAATACAAAAAATTGGTCTATTGTGTAAAAAAAACTGTTATATTGTAAACAAGTATTGTTATTAAGAAACTAATGAAAAAAGCCAATGATTTCTTAACTACTTTTTGAATAATAACCCAAAGATAGGGCGGTTAAACAACGGGTTCCTAAATACGTGCGCCAAATGTAATGAAACTAAGTTATGTATTTGTAAATATTTACATTGTAACCACATGAAATTTTAGATTAGGTCATGAGCGATGTAAACAGAATTTAATTCGCAATGTAAACAGAAATCGTTACTAGGGCGCGCTTCTAAACTAATTTCCTCATAATTGTTCGATAATATGCGAGCTTCGAAGAGCCCCTGGAATTTCCAATCAAATACTCGCTTTGATCCGAGCGACGGAGCTTGGCAATTTCTCTGTTTATTCATTACAGTTTCCATAAATATCGCTTATTGGTTAAACGGTATAAAGTTTATATCCTGGCTAGATGAAATTTTGTTGATTATAACATCGATAGCTATTTTGTAGGTACCTAGCTATATATATTTATATATACATACATATATATATATATATATATATATATATATATATATATATATATATATATATATATATATATATATATATATATATATATATATATATATATATATATATACATATATATATATATATATATATATATATATATATATATATATATATATATATATATATATATATATATATATATATATATATATATATATATATATATATATATATATATATATATATATATATATATATATATATATATATATATATATATATATATATATATATATATATATATATATATATATATATATATATATATATATATATATATATATATAACATTTGATTGTATAAGTGTAAATTATTATTTTTTCAAATTGAAATTATGTTTATTACTAAATAAATGAAATTATAAAATAAATCAAAGAGCACTTATCTGGTCTGTGGCGACCAGGAGCGACTCCACGCCGTTTTTCTTCTCCTCTTTCAGTGTTTGCTGTTTCCTGCTGTGGTATTGGAAAATGACCAAACCGGCTTCCTATTTTCTCCTACAGCGGTAACACAACAATTCGAAAGATGAGAATCAATGCTGAAAAATAATGGCGATTATTGTATCTTAAAAACTAATGATAATTAAAAATGTGTATCAATATTTCGGCTCAGCCGTCGTCAAGATATCTGACATTTCTGAAATCGAACAATTCGTTGAAAATTTAAATTCAAGGAATCGAACAAAAAGAAATGGATTAATAATATTTTACACGATTTAGTTAAGGTACCATAACCAACCGTGCAAAACGTTATTTTAAAATGAATGATTATAAATTAAAATAAAAAGCATTTGATGATTATGATAATATGATAAACCTTATTAATTTTGCCTATTGAGACCGGAACCTTTGCAAGCGCCTAAAATATAAATATAAGCCAATTCCCAAGATTTGACGTCCCTTTCTTTTGCATTATCACCAAGGCATTTTATTATTTTAACTTTAAAACATTGATCAAAAGATAAATTATGCGCCCTGGCATGCAAAGATATATATATATATATATATATATATATATATATATATATATATATATATATATATATATATATATATATATATATATATATATATATATATATATATATATATATATATATATATATATATATATATATATATATATATATATATATATATATATATATATATATATACATATATATATATATATATATATATATATATATATATATATATATATATATATATATATATATATATATATATATATATATATATATATATATATATATATATATATATATATATATATATATATATATACATATATATATATATATATATATATATATATATATATATATATATATATATATATATATATATATATATATATATATATATATATTTATATATATATATATATATATATATATATATATATATATATATATATATATATATATATATATATATATATATATATATATATATATATATATATATATATATATATATATATATATATATATATATATATATATATATATATATATATATATATATATATATATATATATATATATATATATATATAGATATATATATATATATATATATATATATATATATATATATATATATATATATATATATATATATAGATATATATATATATATATATATATATATATATATATATATATATATATATATATATATATATATATATATATATATATATATATATATATATATATATATATAGATATATATTGATATTTTAAGGGTGTAAATTTTTTTAA
>OX155957.1:16768156-16912534 GCA_944548615.1 Micropterix aruncella | reverse complement strand
GACCAATATACGGAGTAATATGGGGAATTTTCTGATCGTGCTCATACTTTGTAAGCGCCGTCACGTAACAACAGCACTCACTTTGAAACTACCAGACCGATTTAAGGAAGCTAAAAGTAAAGCTGCGCCACCAGACGAGACATATGAGGATCTTCATAACAAATAGAGCTGTCAACTACAACGGGCGAACCTGTCACCTCGGGAAGTTTTAACGATTGGTCGTTCTATCTCCCGTGAAGTGAACGCAGAAGACTTGGACAAAATAGTCCACCGTCAAGCTCCGCCACATGCCCACAGGCCAACGCCATATCCGTGAGATAACTAGGTATGTTACCCAGCAGGCTTACACTCACGCCCTTGCTTCCAATTGCGACCAAATTACTCCGGTATCTCGACTGGTTACGAGTTCGAGGTCGCTTGCGCGGTCCTCTCCCTTACGAAGCGGTGAAACGGTGTAAACCGAATCTATCGCGGACCACGGCATCCTTTGCCCGGCTGTTCCGCCCGGGATCAGGTAGCCGATGGTCGTTCCAAGAGCAGTCGCCGTAAGGTCAACAACCACTTTCGCTCTATAGGAAACAGTACTGATTCCAGACTCCCCCGACTGTTAGTCAGAATGCGCAATCGATTGGCTTACGCCCCACGGTGCGCAAATCGTCCAGGAGCGCCAGAAGATTGACTCCTAGGGGAAACTAACCCCAAGGCCAGAGTCCTACCCGGGCTCGCACTTCATGCGTGGAGGCCGCAGGATGGGTGTTGACCCGTGAGTGTGACCAACCCTGTTAGGTCTACGTGGCTAACTCAGCAAGGGCCCATTATCTCCCGCTCTTCATAACAATTAATTTTTGTATTTTTCTTACACGTTTGGGATATATTAAAGTTATTAGTAAAAAAAAACTATTAATTAGCTCCCGGCGAAACGAATTTTGTGTTTTGCGACGATTGAAAATGGTTTATTTTTAGTTTTTTAAATTAAATTTATATCTTTTTTTTTACTTTTTTTTAACCAGGTACATAATTATTAACATAATAATTTTAGTACAATATGGTAGATACATTTACAAGTAAATTATAAATAACATAGAGAGATAAAACTAGCAAGATTCTGCAGCAGAATCTGCATGCAACATTCAGTTACAAATATGTCGGAAATAACATATAAACTAATTCAGAGTATTTAAAAGTATACTGTTCTTTGAAAAATAATTTTAAAAACGTGATACATCTATGGCATATTGAAATAATTAACAAATATTTTCCTGGCAGTAAATGCATAGAACTGATCAGATATTATCATTCGGTAAATTAGGAATTCCTCTTAAATCTGGAATCTCATTATTCATATTTCTGTTCTGTGACCTAATTTGTAGAGTAGTCATGTTGCCTTTATAATAGATATAATAGAATCTTTCTTAATACCCAAATGTCTGTAAAATATACGCCATTTTTGTTCCAAAATGCCGAAAGCGTTTTTAAGAACTCGCTTTGGTCGGACAATTATAATAATTACATTTTTCTGTCATGATTCGATTTCCAATGGCATTGGTGAGTACAGTGGTGATCGCAGCTGTTATACGCCTGTTAGGATGCTTGATAGATCGTCACCGCACGTGATCGCAGTTGAATGCTAGCAGCTATTTTTGCCTCACCACCCCAGCTGTCCTGTACGTAACTGATTAGATTGAGCATGTCGGTATATAGTATATATGTCGATTTTAATATACCAGACCTTGAAATCTCGTAAATTTCAAAATAATCATTTTTATTTTTTAGTCTGCTTACCCTGGTGTCGTTTTCTGTATGCTATCGTCTATATATAAACTTCGATTAGGATAAATGATAAGATACAAGTAAATATTGAGTATAAAATGAACAATTGTATTTAAAATTATTTTTTTTTAGAATTATTTGGGGTTTATATATTTATCCATATAAATACATGTCTACATGTCTATTTCCGAAATGTAATCAATCTAGTACATGAAGCCTACCTTAGTACAGGCGAGGCCTAGTTAGGATGGCTTTGAATTTTAAAAATATATGTAATATTATAGATTAATAAAGAATTTTGAATTTGAAATTTATTTGAAAATGAGACCTTTCATTTGACACAAAACATGATAAATTTATGCTAATTTATTGACATTTGGACATTTAGACAACTACTTACTTGATAATTTGACAATTACTATATGATACTTAGGATGACATAACGATTCTAAGAATACTTCTGAATCGGTTCAAGCGTTTAGAAGTTATGGTGGAATAAAGAAACAGAAAATATACATAGATGAACTCTAAATACATTTCACTTCTTTTTTGTTTGGAAGTCTTGCAAAAAGACTACAATTTTCTCTCCTAATAAGTCATAAAAAAGTAATTAGTTGAACAAGTAAATATACTAAAAAGAATAAAAAACATGACTGCCTTTACAGAAATAACTATTTTATTTAGAATGATTGTTATTACAGTTTTTATAAATTACTATTAGTTTATGTATTTATCCATATACATGTATATTTCCGGAATATACTCAATTAGATCCGTCATTTGTCACGAAATGTGACATGTTTGGATCTACATTTATGTTAATTTATTGACAGTTGGACATTTAGATAACTATTTATGTACTTGATATTTCGACAGTTAAGTACTTTATGACACTTAGGATGAGAGAAAGATTCTAACAGTACCACACACCTCTAAATCAGTTAAGCGTTTAAAAGTTAAGGTGGAATAAAGGAGCGGTAAACATACATAGATGGACCCTGAAAACATTACACTCTTTTTTTTGAGCAGTCGTGTAAAAAGACTACTAGTTTCTCTCTAAACAAGTCATAAAAATTAATGAATTTAATACTATGTCCCCATCCCCCATTGTTTCATAGTTTCTTTTCAGAAAAATAGTTTTTATTTGTTTTAAATATCTAATAAAGAATACATTAAAATTAAAATAAAACTGGTAATGCACGTAACCCTCAGCGCACGAGTCGACATCGCAATTGGCCTTTTTTATTTTGAAGATTAACTGTTAAAACTTTAGATTCAATAACGACATCAAGCTCGACTCCAACAACGGGCCCGCTGCTTTTCGCCCGTGCGTAACGCCAGAGTTACGACCCTGCATTTGCTATCAGAATTAGCAAAAGAAGTTTTCTAGATTCGCAAAAAGACGCCACTTTGATAGGTCACGCTCGGCCGGGCTAAAATTGAAGGTTCGCGATGTAAAAGTAATGAAAAACTTAATCATCTCCCGCCGCATTAAAGCTCTCAACGGTTCGCTAGAGACGCCTAGACTGTCAATAATTACCCAAGGAATTCTCATTAACAATTTAATTTAATATTATACGAACGCCTGAGTCAACCATCATGTGCCGCATTAAACGATATATTTCGCATGTAATTAATATTGTTAATTAGAAGTGGGGGTAGGGGGGGGGGAGGGTTCGTACCTTAATTATTTCAACCCCTCTGTGGAAGTAATGATACGACAGTGTAGTCGAGAAAAACGATTTTAAGTGGGTGTTTTGAAACCGGTTCGATTCGCCCTTGCTTCGACTATGCTAAATCTTGTTTTCCAGTATAATATTAATTGATCTGAAAAAATAGAGAGGTACTACTACAAAACAATATTATTATCGAATCTTCAAGACACAAGACACAGACACCTTGATTAACCAATCTAGGATTTTAACACAATTACAACACTTTTGATGATGTACGCGGTTAGGTGATGTACGCGGTTAGGGATACGCGGTTAGGGCTTCATGATGTACGCGGTTAGGGATATGGATAATATTCAAAATAAAATCCAGAATGATTTTCAAAATGTGTTAAAATGGTCCCACGACAACGGCATAATACTAAATATAAGCAAAACAAAATGTATGCTTATACATTCACCGTATATCCAAAAACCAAGGAATAGCATTAATATAACTGGTCACTCATATGAATGTCTGCATAATTTTAAAATAAATTGTACTGACTGTAAAAAAATTGAATTTGTAAAAGAGTATAAATATCTGGGTCTAACGATAGATTGTAACATGAATTGGGGCTTGCACGTGAATAATATATGTAATAAATTGAGATGGATGCTATATAAGTTTAATCACCTTCAGTATATTGTAGATAAACCAACATTACGCTTAGTAGGTATAATCATGCCCTCGCTGATGCAGTACTGAGCTATGCTCTCACTTCATTTGGTCGTACTTTTCGCACATATATAGATAAAATATTTAATTTGCAACGTAGAATGATAAAACTTTTAGTAAATAAAAATTAAAAATTAAAACACAATGTAAAAAGAACTATAACTTGTTGTTTAAGCGATGCGATATATTACCTATACATGAAAAAATTACATTCTTACTAGCAATGGAGCATTTTAGAAATTCAGAATTTAAAATACCAATACAGTACAATAGGAATGTTAGAGAAAAAGTCCGTAAAAGATTTGAAGAACCAAGAGCGAACAACTACTATGGTGAAATGACGTTAAAGTACCTCATTCCAAGAATTTTTAATACTATTGTATCTGAGGAAGACTGTGTAAGCGTGAGCAAACAGATATTTAAAAAGACATTAAAAAGCTACCTGTTGGATGTTTATAGTGAAATTAGTGGTAATAAGTAAATTTGTTATACGTTTCTATAATTTAAGCTTGTAGTAATACTGGCCTAATTTAAGCCTGTAGTAAGACCAGTAGTAATACTGCTGTGCATTGTTTTTTATATTTTAATAATGTATTTTTGTATCACAAAATTGTAGACTAGTGTATGACTAGAAAAATAAGAGTTTGTCTCGCCAACAAACTGTATACCAGTTTGTCGAGATTGTAATATTTTAAAAAATGTATCTTTTTCTATGAATAAATTTATAAAAAAAAAAAAAATGCAGGCCTGAAATTTGTGCAAATTTCGAAGATTATAAAAAACGAGGAAGATTCAGTTACTTGCTTCGTTAATCGCCCCCCTGCTCTGAGTGCTTCAATCGTGTTTGTCTCGAATGAAAATTATAGTATCAGTGTAATTTGGCGCATATTCTACGTACTTGTACGATTTGTATAAGGTCTAAATATTTCTAAATACGCAACTGAAATTTGGTGGAAATAATTTCGTGGCGAAGAAACGATAAGAAATATCAACTTCTTTTCACAGAACTACTACCGCTCGAGAATACATTAAACTTTTAATAAATTACCTAATAATATAAAGGCCATTAAAAAAAATAAGTTCAAGAGATCCATTCAGGTGTAACTCTTTAAAATCAACATGAATGGGCAAGACGACATTTTATAATACTTTGAAAACAACATTGTACCTATTTACCAATGTACATTTTTTTGTATTTTTATATATTATAGTATTTTTTGTTAATTAGTATAATTTTGTAGTTTTCCCTGTTATCATTCTTTGTTAAATTGAGTAACTAATTTATTTTTAATTTAATTTACTTGGTCATTTCTACACAATTGTACTGGTTCTAATGGAAATAAATACTCTTTATGCTTTATTCATTGCTTCAGTTCGTGGAAATATTTTTGCTGAATTTGACATTGGATCAATTTCCACAAAGAGTTGAGAGTGGCTAAGAAATTGGTAGCATTTTTGAAAATCTGAATAGTGTTGTTTTGTCGATTGAATTACCAGTTTCCTGTTGTTTGTTGTTATAAGTTTGCGGTTTTTGCATCTGTTTTGGTGACAGCGAGTTAAATATACCAAGTCAGTTTTCCGTATCTAACTCGTCGAAATCATTAACTTGGCTATTTTTGTACTTGGCTCAAATTTAAACCATGATAACTTCGTTTTAATGGTTTCTACTCAATCTTGTGAAATTTCACGATGGGAGGGCTTATAGGGCAGGGTTTATAGGGCGGGTTCATAAGACAATATCTTACAACCAACCCAACTATGAAATGTTATATGTATGTGTGCATGTAACATGTGGATATGTGTGTGTCTTGTTATTGCATTCAATCGTCAGAATCGAAAATGCTCTTCCGTTAATTTTATTCCAACGATAATTGGTGACCGATCCGGGTTTTTCGCATCTAGCGACTTTATTTTGACTATTTACGGCTTTAGTGTAATAAACCCATAAATAAATATTTAGTATAATACAGTAAAGTGGTGTAAATTTACATATTAAACGAAAATGGTATGAAAGAATGCGCGAGGTGTATATATTTAGAATAGGCACGTACAACGTATATGGCTCTTCTGAATTCCTCTACAGCCCAGAAATCCCCATGGTCTTTAATATTTCCATATTTGCCTGATAGCGCGATAGCATTTAGCCTTACAGCCTAGCGCCCTTCGTCATAGTCCGTGCAATGCTAGTGGTATGCCATTTAAAACAATAACCTGGTTTATACGTCATAACTGTGCTTTATGGCCCCTTATCACGCAGGCAATTACTCATGTATTAAGTCGAGGGCGGCTCTTGCTTGCAGCGTAATCCGACGAATAATTCAGTATACCTAGTCATAGGTCAAGTCTAGGATCTTTGGATTCATGATTTCTGGCAAGCATGATTTCGGGTATTCAGCATAATAACAAAATCTGCTCGATACATGATGTTACATTACCACTTTTCCAAATTTTGTTTCGATGAAGCGACATACAATGTGTCGCTTCTTCTGGGTATTCGCTTAATAAACGCGATAGGTACTTTACTTGCAATCGATTTTTGATCTCATTAGTTTCCATCTCTTTAATTTTATTCGATATAATTTTTGGTATGATAATCGCGATTTTCAGGTTCGGTTTTCAAATTCTGTAATTTCTAACCATCATTTTAAATTCTAATTATTAAACTTATAAATCACTGAAGCATTTTTTTTATTTGTTTTTATTTATTTTAAACAACATGTTTTACATAAGAATGGCTATGCTATTCGGTATACGGTATAATAAAACGTGCAGGAAAAACAAGTTGAACCCATAGCCGTTGGCTCATCGCATACCTAACTGAGCAAAACACGCCCGTATCTAGGGATGCTGATATTTTACTTAGTATATTGCGAGCTGACAGGTATGACGTTCGGTTATATAATTATTATTGGAATAAAGTTTAAAATATTCATTCTTACATAATACAAATACACACCCACAAAGAGTTATACAAACATACAAAAAAATAGTAGTAAGAAACTATTATTAAACCCAACACCAATATATAGTAATACATAAATACAATGAATACATATTTAAAATAAATATACATTCTAATATAAAATACTAATATACACAAATAAATTAATTTGAAATAACTCCAGTCTTATTAAACCTTACAAATTATATTTATAAATAAATCTAAGTATTTGCTTTTATTTATTACTTTTACCTAATCAAAAATTCTATGCACGACTTATAATACAGTTAGAGGTACAATTCACAGGATTCCAAGGTACTTCTGTTTTTCATTGTAGCCTTAATAATAACTGAGTTATATAGTAATAAATTTCCAGGTAATATTAGTTTTATTTCAAAGCTACCAAAGTTCTAGAAAAACGGATATAATCAAGAGTTGTAAGCATTTTTTCAGAATTCCAAATATCATTAATTTATTATTCTATGCTAAGCATTAACGGGTTGATTACTTTATATAACTTTTTTCGAGATGAATATGGAAATATCCCTTTTGAGCTTCCCCCATCCTCCCCGATACGAGATACAGACAATTTCCAGACTAAAGTCTGTCTGTGTGTCTGTCTGTCTGTCTGTCTGTCTGTCAATTTCCAGACTAAAGTCTGTCTGTGTGTCTATTCCTGCGCTACAGCGCCCAAACGCTTCATCCAATTAAGCTGAAATTTAGTATGCAGGCATAATTTAGTCATGGCAAGAGTTAAAAAGATTGTGGTTGAAATCGGTCCGGTCCACCAGGCGGCGCAAAAGTCGTATTTTAATCACGAAATATTGGACTTAGAGACTTGAAATTTAATACACATATGCCTGGTTGGGCCAAAATCACATTGTCAAATTTTGGTTGGCATATCTCGTATAAAAGTACACTTATATTGGCGTCGTTTATCGGTGATATGATTTTTTGGTGCGTCCGCAAGGTCAGGGTCCGGCAGCCAATTCCGGCCCTACTGGTGCTGGGGGGCGCCGCCGCCCCACGCTCAGCACCCCACCCACCCCGACATATTAACGCTTTTGCGCTCGGCCCGAACCCGCTCTTAGCCGAGAAACGAACCGCGCTGCCTGAGGCGTCGCAATGTAATCCAACAGAGTTCGTCCGCCTAGCGAGAGAGGGCGCTCAGCGGTTTTATTTATGAAATTAATATTCAGATTAAATCCGTCCTTGGCTACTTGCCGGAAATGTCTTGGGGTGACATAACCGATTTTTTATTTTATTTTAAGGGCCGCCATTTTGAAATAAAACGGCGGATATCTCCATCAGCTTCTAAAATGTCGACATTAGGAAGAACTATATTTTTATGTAAGTTTGTCCTAATTGATCGTGTACTTTCTGAGATACAGATGGTAGAAATTATGTTTTATGTGAATCCTTTCTAAATTATGACATAATTGGATTGAGTTGATGTGGTAAAAGCTCGCTAGAGTCGTTGCAAATTAGAGAGAAAATGATTTAAAATAAAAATTATCCTTCGCTGACTTTATCGTTATCCCAACTTTATCTACCAAGCATATGGGTATTTTCTAAGGAAAAAATCCGATTTATTTTTGGACGCTGAATCTGATTTTTAACTTTAATACCTCGCCAGAGGTGAGCAAACTTCAGAAATCGCGAAAACCGCATTTAAAAAAATTACATTACCTACATTTAGTTTTTTGCTTATAATTCACGAATAAAACATTTTTTGATAACGACTATTCAGTACAAAATTGAAGGAAATAAAGTTTCCTATAATAGAAATTTTCTATCAAAGGGTGCCTTAACTGTCCAAATATCAAGTAAATAGTTGTCTAAATGTCTATATATAAGTCAACATAAATATATCGTGTTTAGTCTCAAATGAAAGGTCTGATTGAGTACATTCCGGAAATATGCTTGTCATATCCTACTACTATTATAAACGCGAAAGTTTGTAAGAATGTGTGTATGGATGTTTGTTACTCTTTCACACAAAAACTACTGAATGGATTTTGATGAAACTTTACAATAATATAGCTTACACATAAAAATAACACATAGGCTATAATTTATAAAGATATATAGTTTCATATACGTAGTCACTTCGAATATGCATCACAAATCTGGAACCCCAGCTATAACACTTACATTACCCGCATTGAGCGAATTCAGAGACGTTTTGTACGACACCTACAATTTAAAGTAAAAAAATTCTTTCCAGACTACACTAAACGCTGTCATAAATTTCACCTCTTACCTTTAGCCACAAGACGCCATATTGCAGATGTCGCCTACCTATTGAAGATAGCAAATGGCTCAGTTGACTGCCCGGATTTATTGGAGAAGGTTGGGTTGAGGGTCTCTGCTGATCCGATCAGAAGACCATGCACCCTGTTTATCCCCAGAGCTAACACCAATTACAGGATAAACAGTTATCTATTGAGGGCAAGCCAAAGTTTCAATGATGTATGTAGCTACCCAATATGACATTGACTTATTTAATATGTCAGTCCAGCAGCTCAAGAAGTTACTGGCTGACGCCTTCTTTGGCTAATCCTTTGTTCTATTTTGTTTAGTTTCTTCTTAGTCTACTTGTTTTTCTTTTTTTTTCTCCCCCTCTTATATATCTATTCATACATTTTTACTTGTGGAACCTTGTAATTGGCCTTTTATACATATTAATTTGTAATAACCGTATACCTAGCTGTAAGATTCCTAAAATTAATAAAATAAAAAATAAAATAAAAATAAAAGTATCATCATTATCACAATTTTCCATCACCGCGCGGGTGAAACCGCAGGGCGCAGCTAGTGGTTAAATATATAAACTACAAATAATTCATTAAAAAACCGTAATAAAAACAATTTTGAATACAATAGTTTACTTTCTATCACGGCAGTCGTGTTTTTTACTTGTATTATATAAGACTGAAACATTAAATACTTGATATATATATATATTTATATTTGTATTGTACGTTATATATCCACATATATACATATAAATAAATAAATCTGCTACAAGCGTTTAAAAAAAATGATCCGCATTTCAAATGGTAATGTTGTCCTTCAATTTCGGCCTTGTTTTTGCTAAACGCCGAAATCGAGACAGGCGGCTGTTATGTCGGCGCTTTGAGACATGTGCTGGATACGATTTATGCTGCTCCTCTTGGCAGGCTCTGGGCGCACGGTTAATATTTAATGCGTTGTTCATAACACGTGAAAACGATGTGCGACGACCGTCCGTTATTTTGGGACGCTCCGATTTTTTTAACAATATTTGAGGAGATATCCTACCTGTCTACAGGTGGTGGGCTACCCTTACGAAAAAACTAAAAATGTAAAGTGGACATCAATTGAAATTATGAGGTTGATAACAAAATCTGGTTGATATACGATATCACATACTTCTAATACGTCTGCCCGCCAAAAAATAATCGTAATGTGTTCAGCGTTCATATATGTATGTTTTCCGTTTCTTTATTCCATCATAACTGCTAGACGCTGAAACCAATTTAGAGGTGCGTGATATTATTTGAATCGTTAGGTCATCCCGAGTGCCATAGGGTACCTCAAGTATTCAAATATCAATTAAGTAGTCGTCTAAGTGTACAAATGTCCAAATTTCAATAAATTAACATAAATTTATCGTGTTTAGTATCAAATGTAAGGTCTGATTGTGTACATTTCGGAAATATACGTTTATATAAAATATGGATAAATATATAAACCACAAATATTTCATAAAAAACCATAATAAAAATAATTATAAATACAATATTTCACTTTCTGTAACGGCAGTCATGTTTTTTTATTTATATTATTATATTTCATGGTGATGAAGCGACATACAATGCGTCGCTGTTACAATACAATGAAAGCATTTATTTGCATTGGATTTTTGAACTCTTTTGTTTTGTTCTCTTCCATTTAACTGATTTTTCATTGGCCATAATAATCGCTATATTCATGTTTACATTTACATATTCTTCATTTACAGACTTTCTTATTTTATAATAAAAAATATGCAGAAAGACAAAAAATAACATTAACTATCTATATCGTGCACTCGTGAGGTAACTTGGAACCCCTAATTTTCATTTCTTGATATAAACGTTTGTATATAATTCAATTAAAAATAATTTATAATATTCATATATGTTTTACAATATTTACTTATAAACAATAAATAATAAAAATCATCACTTGATATAGCCATAGTCCGATTTAAATAAACCTAATAGAAACGAACTCCGGTAAACTGTCTCTTATCCCCTCCGCTAGAATTGTGGGTAGAAATCACTTCATTGCACTCGACCAGTTGTCTGGCTCTATGCCAAGCCGGTATTTAAATCCTTCTAGCTACTGCCTGCTCCGGGAATCCCTGTGGACTAACTTTATTCGTAGCTCTATCTAAGAAATATGTGGAGACGCCACTACCACTTTAGGCTCAGGGTAGCCAAGTTTAACAATTAATATAACACACGTTATGGATGGTTATAATAATGAACGCCGCAAAATGGCGCAAGTGTGCTTTGGAAACTTGAAGAATGGAGCGTTTAGTACGGGTAACTACTCAAAAGATCACATGGCATCAAAATAAAAACACCAAAATAATAAAAAAACTACAATTAACAATGTTTTAAATAAATCGTTTATACAAGTAGTTAGATAATGGTTAAAGTTTTATAAGCCCAAAGTTTTATTTCATTATGTCCTCTATCTTATGAAAAATCGGTTGTGTCACCCCAATACTTTCTCGGCAAGTAGCCAAGGAATGATTTCATCTGAATATTGATTTCATAAATAAAATCGATGAGCGCCCTCTCTCCGCCAGCTGTCGAACAAGGCTGGGTCTCATTGCGACGCCTCGGGCGTCAGGGCCGGGCCACACGGGGCAGCTGCGGCGCGGCGCTTGAGCGGTGCCGCTGCGGCGTCCTGCTTACAAATATCCATGGTATGACACATACATATGCGCCGGAGCGGCACCGCTCAGTTGTTAAGTGCAGTCGAAGGAGGGTACTTGCTTGCCTGTTTCATTTGTTTTCACGTATTTTTGTTAATTTTTAATCGAAGTCTTTAAAATGAGTACCAACGAAGAAGATATTGGTATTGACTACCTCATTTTACTAGTTCCACGTACAATTAACTACAAAACTATTTGCCCATTGCGGGCGTCGTAGTAACGTTGCGGCGCCGCACCGTGCATTGTACAGAGCCCAGTTGAGTAGAGTAAAATTAAATGAGTATGTCTGGTGGCATAGTGGTTAGGTCGCCAATCTTATGTAAGGTTCCGGGTTCGATTACCGGTTAGATGAACATTTCCAATGGGATAAAATTAACGGAATTGCATTTCAATTCTGTCGATCGAATTCAATAAACACACGTTTTACAATTACGCATACAAATAAAACTTCATAGTAGGGTTGGTTGTAAGAGATTGTCGTAGGGTAATAAACCCGCCCATTGTAAAAGAAAAAACACAATAAAGAGTATAAACAAACAAACACACCATAATCAATAACAAGATACACAGTTACATAAATGTTACACGCACACATTCATATTAACACTTCATAGTAGGGTTGGTTGTAAAAGATTGTCGCAGGATAATAAACCCGCCCATTGTGTTTTTTTTTACAGCAAATATTAGAAACAAACAAACCAACTACTATTTAATATGCCATAAATTAGATAAAAGTAAAATATTGTACTTTAAAAAGATTTTTGTATATTTTGTTATATACCTACACAAAGTATTACTCCGTTATTACTTTTTAATTGTTTTTCTTGCTAATCAATCGATTATGATTTAACCGCGATTAGCCGATAATCGATATCGGCGATAAGTATCTGCTTGGCTATTCAGTTTCCATGAGCGCTGAGCGTGAGCGAGAGATCCGTTGGACGCAATATATGTAAGCATACACGTTAATGAGTGCGCGATTAATTTCAATTCGTGCTATAGTAGTATAGCAAACCAAAACGGGTCCGCGAAAACAAACTGCGAACCGCGCGCTTTTGGCTCAAATTGCTAGGAGCAGATTGAAAGCGTGGATGCAACACAATTCATTTTGTTCGAACGGCTGGAATCAGAGTTCAACAATACGTGGCAGTTTGTTCCCGGAGTGGGAAAAGTTTCGCCCCCGCAACTATTCTTGTTTGGGATTCGCCAACTTTACGCATTGTTACCGCGCCGGGGCTATTTGAATAACGGCTACATACTGCGCGTTACGTTACGTTACGTTATTTTACGTTGGGATTCTTACGCCCTAGTCTCTTCGCAGTTATGCTGTAGTATTAGGCATGCCGTTACTCTATGACCCTTAATGAAAACTTATTAGGTCTAATGAAGATTTATTCGCCAAACATACTGTAGGTTGCGCCATCGTCGATTGCATCGAAAGCTTAGCCCTCTCAAGTTGTTATATATTTTTTAAATTATTTTATTTATTACATCAATTGATAGGATTTCCTATGAGTGGTAAAGCCAAAATAAGCGAAAATGTCAAAATTCATAAAATATGTATATATGTACCTACATCAAGGTATGAACGTTGGTATGTATGAACGTTGAATATTCAAGCGTAGACTTTCTATGTTATGTATAATAAATATTATTCGATATTTTCTATTGAATTTCTTGGATAATTTCTCAAATTATCATATGTAATATGTACTATAGTACTAATAGTTAAAAAGAAATATTAGGTTATTTCACAAATTATCATAAGGAAAAAAAACAATTAAATAAATACCATGTAATAATATTAACATTCTAACAATCCATTCTGTCTGATTTATAGAAGTCAAGATAACATTTTAAATTGGTATAATAGTCATTATTAGAAAGAATTTTAAAAAAATAGTCAATGAAATCAAGAGTACTGAGAAAATTTGATATTGTCATAATCCTTAATGCTTTAAATTGGGTGTTTAAATAAAATACATTTTACCAATTTTTAAAGTGAACTACCAAAGGCCTCTAGTGTATAATGGCAGTATATCCTAACATAAGTTATATTGACAAACAAAGCTATGTTGAACCTTACTCAGTTGCAGTTTAAAATGAAGCAATTTCTTTCGCGTACTATGCAAATAAATATTGGACTTAGTTGAAGTAGTCGCGAATCAAATTAGGAATCAAATAGCGAACCATTGTATAGCAAAGTGCGATACAGTTTTATTTACCAAACATTGTCCTTCTATAATAAGATTCCATAGCAAAGAGGACCTTGGAACCGACCAATTTAAAAAGATAATTATACATAATTTGGTAAGAAACCCAATTTATGGTATAAGGGAATTTAAGTTTATTTTCCATGTTGATGATTAATGAAATGCGTAAAGTTACTATAATAGCTGAAATTCTAATTTTCATATAATTTATTATACATCTATTCATTTAAAAAAAAATACGAAGGCATATTGCTGGATTGACAATAAAATATATATTTTTTTATTATTCTACATAGAATTTCCATTTCTATTTTAATATATTATTCTCCCTGGCTCCTAAATAACATTAGTATATTTTGATTATTTGTATGTAGATAATATTTAATATAATATTACAGCCATGACAACTATCACAATAGTTATGTTTTTACAAATAAATTTTTTGCATTTAATTTTGTGACGCATCCAAGTATAGGAATGCCTATCTACTGGACTAGTTGATTGTATTGTATTGTATTGTATGGCCTTGTCGTAGGGTATCGTCAGGTAACAAAATGCGACTGCGCCATCTAGCGGGATGAAATTGCAGTACCTAAACATGACATGACAATGTCATGGCTATTAGGTATAAAACGCTGTAATTTTTCAGAAAAATAAATTAAAAATAAATTTAAATAAACGCTACACACCTATGTAAATAGTAAAATGATATCTGTAAATAGTTAACTAATAGATGTTGGATATTTTGACATACTTATATCCCTGGAATAAGTCTTTCAGTGCATAAGGATACAAGTATCTCAATGTGGCCTCTAACTAGTAGAAGTTAGTTTAGTACGAGAAAAAATATGTAAGAAATAGGTACTTCATTAAATGTTCAAAACAATACACTTTATTAAAAAAATACTTCCATTAACCGATGACAAAATCAGACCTGACACTGTGACCGCAAAAGTTCTCGACCATAGCAAAAAACTGTCAACTGCGATATGCTCTCTGCCCCGCGGTTTAAGCAAAACTGAGTGACGTTATTCGCGGTAGCTTTATGGTCATTTGACATTGTCGCTAATGGGGTATTTTTATAAATCTCTGTTTCAGAGAGTTGAAGGGTTGAACAAGTCTCCCAGAGGACCAACTATTCTTCTTTTCCCTACAAATACGGAAGTTTTTTAAAAAGAAATCAATGAAGTCTGTCAGATTGAAGTCTGTTTGTGTATCTGTGTGTCTCTCTATCTCTGTGTGTTTGTGTGTGTGTGTGTGTCTGTGTGTGTGTATTACTCCACGATAGCGCCCATACGCTTCATCCGTTTAAGCTGAAATTTAGTCTGCAGGCATTATTTGATCATAGCAAGAGTTGAGAAAATTGTGGTAGAAATCGGTCTACCAAAGGGCGCGCTAGTCATACCTCAATCTCGAAATATTGGAATTAGAGACTTAAAATTCGGTACACAGATACGTCGTTAAGCCTAAGGGGCTCTCTAGGCGATCAAGCATGCTTGTCAAGCATCGCGTCGCGGGCTGGGAGGGGATAGTGAACCGCAGGAAAAATGCAAATATTTTTCTCAAATGTTTACCAAAAATGCCTAATTTTGTAGTTTATACCAGGGAGTCACGTTAATTAGACGTAATTAATTGATGAATGATGTGACTCCCTGGTATAAAACTCCAAAATTAGGCATTTTTAGTAAATATTTAAAAAAAATATTTGCATTTTTCTTGCGGTTTACGATCTTTGCCCAGCCTGTGACGCAATGCTTGACAAGCATGCTTGATCGTCTAGAGAGCCCCTAAAAAGTATTGAGAATTTTCTGCTGGAAAATCTTTTATGCGAGCGACACAAATATTTTTTTAATTCCGCTTTATTTAGGAAATTACGACATCATATTGAAAAATAGCCATATTAATACTACGGAAATACTGCGAAAATACTACATACACAAAATTTTTGATCATATTTGACACAATCACTATCGTAGTAGGGTTGGCGGGGGGCGGGGTGAGTTGACGAAGGGAGTTCGGGTGGTTGGGGGTTGGGGGGCAAAGGGGGAGAGTTTGTCTGCTTGCCGGGAAAGTCTCAGGGTAACACGACAGAATTCTGTTGTACAGTGCGGAACATATTAACTAACTTACATATGTCTATGCGCGCGGGCGCTGCTAGCGTGCGACGTCAAATACGCACAATCAGTAGAGATGCACAAAAATAATTCGTAGCTCAGCTAAGATGCCCACCTGGAATTGTCATTATCGGTATGCGAAATGTAGACTTGTGAAGGCAAGTAGGCTTTAAGTTCTATGAAAGTGAAGTTTTTTGTTATTGTAAGAATCGGTCTCTCAACATTAGTCCCCTGATAGATATTGCTAAATTTCGATAAATAAAAAGTTAAAACATATTTTAAGACTTCAAGAAAGTTGTTTTATGCAAATGTGCAATTAGAATGCACGGTGATGGTGCAGAGCTGCTACGTTGCTGGCGTTTGCGCTGTTTCGTCGCTCCAGTTGCATTGTTGAATTGTTTGTCTTGATTGATGCTTGGGGAAGCCGAATCGAGTAGTTTCAATTCTGTCTGCTTTTGTCCTTTTCGATCCTTAGTGAGTATATAAGTATATCGGCATGTAAGATTTAAATTTTAGAAATTTCAATGTCCATTTTTTATATTTTCCGATCAAAACGCTTTAAAAAATAGGTTTTACGCAAAATAAATATCTTTTAATGAATAAGAAAGAAATGAGATATGGCAGAAAAACAAGTAAGGTAACTTTATATACTAAAGCGAATACTAAAAGACACCTGCCTATTACAATATTTCGATGCTGGAAAGCTCAATTTTTCAATAATGTTTATTAGATTAATGGTAATTGCATATTTTTTACTGACAAGCAAAAAAGCAGACAAATATGTGATATGTGATAAAATCCACACAAATATAATCTTATCTGCTTCGCAAAATCAATTGTATTGTATTGGATAATTTTATAAAATAAAAATTAAAAAAAATATATATTTAGGGCATATTCCGAAGATTGGCAAGAAACACCTGGAAATGAAAATATGGCTACGAAACGGATGACAAGCTTTCGCTAATCTAAAAAGTCTAAAATTGGATCGTCCACTCTGTTATAAACAAAAGAAGAAAACTTTATAAAAGATACTGGCGAATATACAATAATATGAATAAGAACCTATTTCTTTTTAAATAAATTGAGGTGCATTTAATGCACCGAGTAATTGTCCCTCATAACTGTACCTAAAGTTTGCCATAACTGACCTACTCAAGCCTAAAATTAGCATCTCGTAAGACCACTCCGAACTCAAAACAAAGTAACCTGAAGTACATATAACTTCATAATTTATTTGCGTTGTTAAGTCAAATAAACTTTGCCGTAACATGAGGTCATAACTTCTCTTAATGAAAGTGGACGTTTGTTATACCATACCGTTTGTTATTCTAATAAACTATCTATCATTGCTAATGATAAAGTTACTAAAAAAAACTTTTCAGGGAATAGCATTTTTAATTCTAAAGAAAAGTGACTTAAAAAAGAGTTGCAGAAAATCTCCACAGCTCTAATACCCAATTCTAAGTCATGTTTATCTATTACTCTAACACCAGTCTTCATACATTTAGGAAATTATAAACTTTGTAAAATCCGCAATTTAAAAAAAAATGCCGGATATCTCTCATAGTCTTTTCAAATCATGGCATATGGATGAACAATTTTTGTACTTATTAAGGTACTTATTGGTAATATGGTACTTATAATTTAGAATTTGTTTTTGCACCGGATCCGGTGAAAAAACCGTTGGAAAATTAAAAATGAATAAACTATTTTCAAAAGAAATAGCATGGCATTGAAAAAGATTTTTTTTTTCAATTTTGTTTTTTATTTCAACGTTTATATCTATTACAGAAACGACCAATTTTAATGTCTAACGAAATATATCTTACACGTGGCTGGCTTTACATTACGTAAAAGTAGTCCGCCCGACGCTGCCAAACTTCGGTGATCTGACGGGAACCAGTATTCCAACGCGGCTACGGACTACCAATTCAAACTGATGTTAGTTAGAAATTTGAAATGGTCTGTATGAACAAACGGCAATTGCGTAAGAAAGCACCTGATAATAACATGTCGATTTATCTTTCATTTCCAGATCTATTATTTTTAAAGCGCTGTAACCGACTTGAGAATTGTACTAATTTAAAATAGAGTTTATAGCGCGGCATCGTATACAGTGTCCGGGCAACGCAAGCAGCTGCAAGTAATGTATTGATTTCCAGAGCGGCCGCCCACCCTGTCGCCACGCGGGTTTTCTAGGGCGCGGGAGGCGGCGGGAGGGGCGGCGCGGGCGGTTTGGGCGGACGGTTTGGGCGGACGGTTTGGGCGGCCGGGGACGCAAATATAAAATAGAGCAAAGGGCTTACATATTAAAAAGGGCGGCTAGTTTCGTATTTGGACGGAGGGCCTATCTCTCCGCGGGCGGGCGGATCGCTAGCGCTTAACTACCTACCGCATAGCATAAAGGAAGGGTCGTTTGCGATTGTCGAGATCAAGGAACTGAGTGAGTTATGCTAACCTAATTATTAGCTGACTAAAATATTTTAATTATGTAATAGGGTAGAGTCATAAATTATATCTCTATTGTCTATTTCAATATCTAGGCTTCTATTTTTACAAGCTTTTATTTACCTTGCAATGTTTATTAGTTTGTTTAGATCAAATCATGCAAGCTGTAAAGCTATAACGATGAAATTTTACGTGTTGGTTCAGTTCCGATGAAAATATAATTTTATGGTAAGCATGACCTGATTCTACATCCAGGATCGGCTCCCGACGAGGATACTCTTCCACGGTCAACAGCACAGACACACAATTTTCTATATGCATTCAATTGTGATAGCCCGTGATAGATAACTCTGTACATTCACCAGCACTAACTCCTACCCCAACAAGCTCAAAGAAGGCGTCACTAAGCCCAGGATCGAACTTACTTGATTTAGACGAACTAACTTCACTAATCGAAAAACATCTAACTGTCTTCAAATCATCAATAATTACGTACATAGATGACAAAATGAGCACTATATACAAAAATATGGAATCACTTAGGAAAGAAAATGAAGAAATAATAAAAACGACCGATTTCCTTGCTAATCGTTTTGATAAATTAACTGAAAGACTTGACGCTCTAGAGAAGCAGAATACCGTAATACCTATACTGCAGAAAACCAACAAGGAATTGATAGAAAAGATATCACTTGTTCAATACAAAACGGACAATTACGAACAGCAACAGAGGAAATGTGACCTAGAAATTCGAGGAATTCCCGATGAATACGAAAACCTACAGCTTCTTATGGAAAACATTGGGTCCCAAGTGAAATCCGACATTAAACCGGACGATATTTGTAATATTTTTCGGCCTACCTACAGAAAATCGGATACTAAACCCAGGGCCATCATTGTCAAATTTAACCAGGAAGCGAAGCGGAATATTCTACTCAAGGCCATTAAAGACCACAATAGACTCTGTAAAGATGTTAGCAAAAAATTGAATACGAAAGATTTAAGAATCTCCGGCAACATTTCACCTGTATATGTCTCAGAGCACCTAACGCAACGCACGAAGTATTTGTGAGGTCGCTCAAAATCATTCGCTCGAGAACATAAATTTAAATATGTGTGGATAAGCAATGGCAGGGTATTCATTCGAAAAAGCGATACCACAAAACCTGTTCTAATTAATAATGAAAATGTTTTTTTAGATCTGCATTTATAAGAACAATAATTGCTGTCTTACTAATCCAAATATTAGGTTATATTTTATTTCAATATCTTTTTAATTCTTATATATGTTATCTATGGGAAATATTGCTCTTAATGCTCTTAATTTTTTTAACTATTTTCACTAAGGATTTATATTTTTCTGATTATTTACTAACTAGTTTAATGTTTTATTATTATTTAACCAAAATAGTCGTACTCTCACAATTTCATTGTTTAATATTCTTCTACACAGAAATAGCATACATCGATCACCTCATATATCATTCAAAGTACAACAAGCTTCGCCACCCAGTCTCTCTTCGTTCTTCTCTTACCAGTCATTTTCTGAGCATAGATTTAGTAATTAGCACATACCCTTGTTATTTTAAATGCTGGATGATAATGTAGCGAATGTCATTGATGTCACTCAACACGAGTCTCATGTGTCATCGAATGTCGATACTTGCAGACGAGTATTAACAGGAGGCTCGGCCCTAAGGATGCTATGCCTTAACATCAGAAGTTTGCAGAAGAATTTGGACCAACTGCTCGTTATGATGTATGATTTAAAAATTGAATTCGACATTCTGATTTTAACGGAAGCTTGGATAGGAAAACATTTTTCTCATATAGGTATACCAGGGTACAGTTTCTTTCATACTAAAAACAACCACCTTCAAAATGATGGAGTGGGTATTTATGTAAGTGCTAAATTCACAGACATAATGGTCAATGAGATAAATTTATTTGGAGCAAATTGCTTACATATTACATTAAACAAAAGAACTTGCATAATAGCTATTTACAGAAGTCCTTCGGTTCTTAATATTAACAATTTCCTAAAGAGCCTAGATCGCTTACTAACACAGAATTCCAGCATCAAAAATTTAATCCTAACAGGGGACTTAAACATAGACATACATGGGAACAAAAGCAAACAGGCTAACGAATATCTAGAGCTCCTTTCGCTACATGGGCTCCACTGTCTAGTTGACACACCGACCCGAGAAGCCAATAACTCGAAAACATGTATAGACCATATCATGTGTAGATCGCCCAATCCGACAATCTCCTTAGTGTATCAAACTACAATCACTGACCATCACGTTCTTTTATTAAAAATGAACTATAATGCTGACTATCCAAAAAAAAAGATACTGAAAATATTACAAAACAAACATATGACTATAAGAAAATACAGAAAGAAATATCTGACATAGACTGGTCGATTGTCTACAAGGAAAAGGATATTAATACTGCCACCGAATCACTATTACAGCAAATCCAAAAGGTGATAAATACTAATTGTACGGTTAAACTTATTAAACTAAGACATAAAGAAAAAATATACAAACCATGGATTACGAAAGGGCTTATCTTCTGCATACATAGAAGAGATAAACTCCACTCGGCATCTCGACGTAACCCTGATAACCTCGATTTGAAAAATCGGTCCAAGCAATATCGCAACTTGTGCAATAAATTAATCCATAATACCAAAGTTAGATACTACAAAAATGAATTAGAGAAAGTTAACGGAGATCCAAAAAAAACATGGAAAATTATTAACGAGATTGCTAATAGAATACCCGCCAAACATACAATTGACCAATTAATCGATGGAAATGAAACAATCAGTAGGGATACCGCACCGCAGAGACATGCAGATTATATAAATAAACATTTCACAAATGTTGGGCACAACTTAGCGCAAAAAATACAAAAAAGAATTACTCTCTCGAGACATTTGCCTCCGTCGATAGATTTTCCTGTGTCTCTTTTCCTGACTCCAACAACGCCATATGAAATTATGCAAACAATAGGATCCCTAAAATTAGACTCGGCTCCTGGTATTGACAATCTTAATTCAAGAATATTCAAGCTTTCAAAAAGAGAACTAAGTTGTCCCATTTCTCATATTGTGAATTCTAGTTTTAAATCAGGCATTTTCCCCGACATACTTAAATGTGCAAAAGTCATCCCTATTTACAAAAACGGCGATAAATTAAACATTGACAACTATAGACCCATATCCCTACTAAACACTCTATCTAAAATCATAGAGAAAGTGGTTAAAAAGCGTCTTTCGAAATACCTGCAAGAAAACAATATTCTATCAAAAAATCAATTTGGATTTAGAGAGGGTATGGGCACTACTGATGCTATTGCAGAGGTAACAAGTATAATTTATGATAATGTGGATAAGAGGAAAAAATGTTTAGCTATTTTCCTAGATCTAGCGAAGGCATTCGATACGGTTTCACACGTCAAACTGCTTCAGAGGTTAGGGAATGTGGGATTTAGGGGTATCACTCTGGACTGGTTTACAAGCTATTTGACAAATAGGAAACAAATTATTACCGTTAACAATACACACAGTAAGCCAGAATACCTCCAGTATGGTGTCCCTCAAGGCACTGTTCTCGGGCCCATTTTATTTCTTATTTACATCAACAAACTCTCCAATCTAGTCGGCAAAACAATTTCCTTCGCCGATGATACGGTCGTTATTTTTGAGGGCTATAACTGGAATGAAACATTCTCCGTAGCCAATGAGGGTATTAATGAAGTACATGAATGGTTAGACTATTCTCTACTTAGCCTGAACATACATAAAACTAAGTACCTTACGTTCAGCAACAATAGTAAAGGCCAACCACATTTAAACCATAGACTGACCATTCATGACTGCGACAGAAATACTCAGCATTGCAACTGCACTACTCTAGAAAGAGCACAACAGGTACAATACCTGGGTATAACGATCGACAATAAGATGCGTTGGCAACCACATATTGATAAGCTGGCGATGAAGGTGCGCAAACTCGCATGTATATTCAGGGAAATAAGAGATATTGTGGACCCGAGAACACTGAAAAACACCTACTATGCATTGTGTCAGTCAATACTATGCTATGGTATTATAGGATGGGGCGGTTGTACAAGGTCCACTCTACACCCTCTAGAAGTAGCGCAAAAATGTATTTTAAAAATAATCGCACGTAAACCATATCGATTTCCGTCAGACACTCTTTACATCCAGTCCGGGGTTTTGGATGTAAGACAGCTTTATGTTCGCATGGCCCTAATATATACTAAAAATAAAATGACACCTTATAATCAACGAGTTGGAAAGACGAGAGCAACAAGAACTGGTGATATGTTGGTGCCAAGATCTTACACAACATTTGGCCAGCGCCATTTCACGTTCATTGGCCCTAGAATGTATAACAATCTTCCCGACGCAATTAAAAGTAGTGAGAACACATCCACTTTTAAAAAATCTCTAACGGATTGGTTGTTGGAGGTGGGTAGGGACGGTTTAGGGAAGATGTTGACTGTTGTATTTTGAATGATAGTATTTAGTACTTAGTATTTAGTTTTTCCATGATAATTTTAAATGACTATTATAGGTATGTGAGCGTCATATCAATATGTAATTGATTTATATATGTATATTATTTTAGTTTTTATTTTATTTATTTTGGTTTTATTATTATTTTCGTATAAATATATGTATGTGTATGTGTGCATACATGGATATATATTTTATCTATATATGTATATAAGTATCTATCCATATTTGTATATGCGTAAATATTTGTAGTTTTAAAAATAAGTACTAATTATAGATTAAGTTGACAGTGCACACTTAATATCATCATTAAAAGTCTGCCTTAGAACAGGCCTAGGCCTAGTTAGGCGACTGTGTCAATCATAAAAATAATGTCGCTAATTTCTTGCTAACATCTTAATCAAATATGACATTAACTTTTTACTAGATGTGTTACTACTAAATAAATAAAATAAAAATAAATAAATTTTACCATGACATGGCTGCTACACCCAGGATTGGCTCCCAACGAGGAGACTCCTCAACTGTCAACAGCACAGAAACGAAATTTTGTATGCGCATTTAATTATGTTAGCCCGTTCTAAGTTTCACCGTTATAAGACTGTTGCACCCAGGATAGGGTTCTAACGAGGAGAATCCTCATCGCTTAACAGCATAAACACGAAATTCTGAATAGTATTCAATTATGATAGCTCGTTCTAAGTTCCGCTATGACATGGCTGCTGCACCCATGGTTGGCTCGGGACAGAGCATTTAAATAAAATATTGTTTTTAAAATTGTGGTTTTGTGGCTTATGATTATTAAACTTTTTACTGACTATTTTGATTTTTAGTAAGTATCGAATTATTTTGTATTTTAATTAATAAGTCTTGATTTTGTTTTTAACAAGATTTTACGATGAGGATAAGTAGGTTTTAATGATTGACTATTTTAATTATTAATGTAATTTTCCTACATAGTATTCTGACAATTTAATACCTAGTTGAATTCTTGACGTATGTTAAGTATGTTAAAAGAGAAGTAACGAAACTTACTACCTAAAGCAAATATTTTTACACGTCTAAAAGCAGTTTTAGGCCGTCAATTCGACACACTGAAAATGTAACGTAATTTAAATAGGTTGTTCATGGGTTGCTTTTTAGTTTTTACTATAACTAGGAATGATTTTTTACATACGCTTTATTGCATTTAAATTTTTATAGTTTTTGCAATATACTATTATATTGCTATTTTCCTTTAAGGTGTAAACTCCTCCTTCCTCGCCGCTTTGTTGTCTCAAAAATATAGTTTTTAAAACTTTTAAAAGCTTCTTAAATTTATGAAAATCGCTATCCACGTACTTTTAGTTTTTTTTGGGAAAACAAAGAAGTTGTTAGGTGAAAATCAGGTAAATTTGGTAATGCAATATTAATTCGATTTTTTCTCTATCAAATAATCAGTTTAACGTACTGTATTTGAGTTGACATTGTGATGATATTTCGGTTATTTTTCTAATTTCGTCTTTGACTTCTGACAAATAAATTCGATTCTCTAAAGGAATGGTGGCGACATGTACGGGTTGGGCGGTGTCGACTACAACGGGCAATGCCGTCACCCCAAGCTGGGATAACGATATGTGATCGTTCTTTCAGCCGTGGGATGAGCGTAGAAAACGTAGATAATAACACTCCCAAATCTCCGTCAAGTAGCTCGCCGCGAGAGACCTACCCTTACTGTCCGACACCGGATAGTTAACCTAGCCGGCAGATCAAGCGCCCTAGCTAACAGTTATGGCCAGATTTCTCCGACCTCCACACTGGTTACAGGTTCGAAGTCGCTTGCGCGGTCCTCTTTCTTGTGTAGCGGTGATTTGGAGTCTACCGAATCTATCGCGGAACACGCCATCCTTTACCCGGCTTTTCACCGGGTATCGGGTAACCGAATGGTCGTTTCAAGACATTCACCTAAAAGAGCAAATTCGCGGGATTTTTTTGATATTGCAACTCGATAATGGGTCCTCCGACAATTGTAAACGATTTTTTACCAAAAACTCAATGACTGTCTTGAACTAAGCGTGTATACACCAGATATTAATTTTTCCTTTTTACTTTTTTCATTACCATTATTAATCTAATTTCAAACATAAATTCTTAATTCGCAGATGAAAATGTATTTTAAAGGTTTCCAAATAAATTTTGATGAATAAGCTAGTTTTTTTGTGTTTTATTGAACATTCCTGCTATAATCGACAGAATACTACAATAGAAAAAATCTTTCGCTTTTTTAATTTGATCAATTTGGAGCTAGCACAAAAAATCAGGAATATTTAAACTTTATATATTGATGATCCAAAGAGTCAAAACTTATAATTTCAGAGATAATTGATGATTAATAATAAAAATTTCAATTCAAAAATCGAAACTTTACAACACAGTCTTATATAATATAAAAACATAATAAATTATCAGTAAACATGAATTGAATAACGAAGATCAAAATTCAATTAACCCTTTGAGGACCATAAGCTTTGCGCTAGAGTAGGAATTTTTTGATACATACAACTGTTAAAAGGCGATGTAAATAAGAAGCCTATCAAGTTTTGTAAAAAAATTGGTTCAATAGATTTTGTATAAATTGATGGGACGAAAGTGTTCCTGTGATCCATAAAAATGCAAAGACAAAACTTTTTCCAAAATTTAAATATTTCATTATTTAACTCAGAAATCATACGTATTGAAAACCGCGTTATAAGAAACAAAACTAAATGGAAAAGTCGCCATAAATATTTTATTTGTTCATTAAAAATCACCAGAGTTCGTTGGTTATTTGGGACAGTTAAAAAAAACTGTATATATATTTTTATTTACTTACGTATACGTTTTTTACTGTATATGTTTAAAACGATATGTTTTTTTTACTAATATTAATATTCTGATGTCTGAATAATATGGAAATAATATAATTTATACATTATTCTTATTCCATAATATTTACAATTATTTTGAAATTATGGGACACATATGTCTCATGGTCTACAAATTGACGCTACATATTTATTTCTGGGCTAAAGCTGAGCGAAGTATCGCTATTACACAGCGACGATCCATCAATATAAAGACCTATTCCATTCTAATAATAAAGAAATCCATACATTCACTTCAGCGATATTTATAGTCCTGTTACTAAGTATATTGTCACGCTATGTACAAAAACGAACGTCACCTAATCAACTTTCGTAGATGATATCTTTTACCAGAAAACAATTAAGTATTTTCTATTGACAGTCAATAAATTTGGTTCTATTTTGGTAAATACGTGATTGCATTATTAGTCAAACTGTCGTCTCGAGTTTTAATTAAAAAGTGTATACACTTTATGATAGAATTCCTGAAGAAACTTTTAACTTACCGGAAACACAATTTAAGTGTCGTATGAAAAACACACTGTGTAAAAAGCAATTTACTAAAAAGACAGGATGGCGGTGTCGACTACAACGGGCGAACCCGTCACCCCAGGCTGGTATAACAATGTAGATCGTTCTTTCAGCCGTGGGATGAGCGTAGAAGACTTGGGGACAAGACAATCTACTGTCTAGTTCACCAGCAACTCGTTAGAGTCCAACGCCTTACGGCGAGGCACCAGGAAAGGTACCCAGCGGGCACATTCACCCCGTAACTACCAGTTTGGGCAGGATATCTCCGTCAGGAATTAACCTCCAGGATACCTCCGTCCTCCCGACTGGTTACGGGTCCGAAGTCGCTTGCGCAACCTCTACCTGTTGTATTGAAGCGGTAATTCAGTTAGAATTTATCGCGGACCTGGACGTTCTTTGCCCGTAGTGCCACACGGGGTCGAGTACCCAAGGTCATTTCAAGAGTGGCTTGACAACAGGTCAACATCCACCGCCGCTGCTTAGGAAACAGTATATTTCCATAGTCTCCAGACCCCTTCAGAAATTAATCAGAATGCACAGCCGATTGGCATCGCCGACCTGTGTACAAACCGTCCAGTGGTGCCGGGATGCAATCCGCGAGAAACCGGTCCACCAGCCCTGAGGCCTGAGACACGGGAGTCTTAACCGGGGTAGCCTTCTAATCGAGGAGGCTTCTGAATAGGAGCTGAATCGTGAGTTGAGCCGATCCGGGAACAAAAGGATCTTGTGGCCCAAGCTGCACGAAACCGTTCATTACCAACCTCACTAAAAATACAATTATTTAATGGCATTAATCATTCAACCTATGTCTGCGCAATGTGTCTCTCGAATATCATAAGTACTACAAGCAGGTATATTAATCTATTTACTACTTTTATCTTTAGTCAATACATTTAAATATCTGTTGTTCGTTAAATCACCTCCAGGTTAAAAACTGTAAAATAAGTCTATCTTAATTTTCTTTTTACAGACTTTTATTTACCTTGTAATGTTTGTCAGTATGTTTATTTAGGTCAAATTTTACAAGCAGAATTAAAACCACTTCCTCTTATCCTATGAAGATGAAACTTTACATGTTGGTTCAGTTCCGATGACAATGCATTTTTATGGTGAGCATGACCTGATTCTGCACCTAGGATTGGCTCACGACGAGAGGACTCCTCAACAGTCAACAGCACAGACACGACATTTTGTATACGCATTCAGTTATAATAGCCCGTTATAAGTTTATCGTGATATGGTTTTCTGAGCCCAGGGTTGACTCCCGACGATAGGACTCCTGAACGGTCAACAGCAAAAACACGAAATTCTGTATCGCATTCAATAATGATAACCCGTTGTAAGTTCTACTATGACATGGCTGCTACACCCAGGGTTTGCTCGGGACAGAGTATTTTAATAAAAAAGCTTTTAAAAATTTGTTTTTACTATTAACTTATTACATACACGAATAATCTACAAACAAGAACAATCAATCCGCTTCACTAACATAAACATATGCATACATAACTCAGAAACTGTGAGTGATAGCTTATTCAATAATTACCATATCAATAATGAATATCGAATACCAGGAGCGATTGTTATATATTTTTTTGTGAGAGAACAGAAACAAAATCAAAAGATATGCAATGAATTCGTAGTTCGATTTTCAAAAAAAATATTTATTTTTTTATAGCCTTTTAGATGGCATTATTTACAGTAGCTAAGGAGATTTATTGGTTTTATTTGAGTAGTATTAAATTGTCTATATGATACATTTTACCTGCTACTTATAAGCTAGCATTCTTACATAGTTTCCGGGATATTATTGTTATGTTATTGACCCGGATTCATTGCTCTTAAGTGAATTTTAAAAATTTATTTATTTTATTATTTTTAATTCTAAGCAGATACATATCAATTATTATTATTAATCTATTTAACAATATTGAAAACTCAATTTAACAAAGATAATTATCAATCATATTGCATATTTGTATGACTGTTTTTTTTTTTCTATTTCATGACAACTTAATTTATAATTTCATGTCAAAATATGTTAAAGAAGGTTAAAAATCTTTCCCAAATAAATACCTAACTCTTGAACATTTTTATATTGAATTATATCTTAATGTTTTCTTAAAGAATTCTAATCTATTTGAATTGAATATATTTGGCATAGCTTAGAAAGATATTCAACAGCTGACGTTTTAATAAGAGTATGTACACATAATATTACGTCTGTCACCAAATATTTGAATGTGCCTAAAATATTAACCACATTATTTAATAATATGAAAATCTTCATTGCACACAATCTAAAATATATCTATAAATCAACGGATTGTATATTATTCCTGGTTTGCTTTCTCATCCCGTCGTAGTCGGTAGTCGGCTCAGCCCTTGGTCAGTATTTGCATAATGAAAATATGTTTTTAATTACTGCGACCACGCCGTGTTTTTATACATCATGTGAAACTTGATTTGCAGTTTTCTCTTTTTTCAATCCCGCATGGGAGTTCCGCGGCAGCAAATGCGTAAATAGTTGGGCTGGAGTAAGTAAGGGCTGCCAAATTAATATTTTGTAATAAATTCCTTGTAGGTTGTTGCTGTGAATAATTTAATTTTGTTTTTGTGAATAAATGTTTCTGATTTGAATAATTATGAATTCTTATAAACAAAACTTTTTTAATATTACTTCGCTATGAATTATAATAAGAAACAATTATATTGTATATAAGCATTAAAAATATACGCATGCAATAATCTCAAGAAAAACAAGCAGAAAATAAACCTATTTTTAAAAATTATGCTTCCAAAATAATCCTACTATTATTATAAACGCGAAAGTTTGTAAGAATGTATGTATGGGTGTTTTTACCCTTTACGCAAAAACTACTGAATGGATTTTGATAAAACTACAATAATATGTATAGCTTACACATCAGAATAACACATAGGCTATAATTTATAAAGGTATATAGTTTTCTATCATCATTATCACAATTTTCCATCACCACGCGGGGGAAACCGCGGGGCTCAGCTAGTACCTAATATAAGGGAGATGTCCAAAACGTTTTGGAAGAACTGCGAATTACGTTAAAAAGTTGTAAAAATTAATGACAGGACTGGAAAACTTCTTGATATTCGTTATCAATAAATCAGTATTGACGCAGTCAAATTTTGCCATTTCAATTTGTTATTTCTAGTAGAAACTCAAATAGAGATAAGATTTAGCTTAGCTCAGCTTAGCTTGAGCTTAGATTAAACACAAAATCAAAATCTTATAATAAAAAAAACACATTTGTAACTTTCTTAATTTAGTATAAAATATCATGACTTATAAATAAACAAAGTTGAAGTAAGTTTGGGGAGTGATGGTGACATTTATTTTTTTTAAATATTTATTTTCAATTATTGGTTGCCATTACAAAGTGATAACATTACAATTTTTGTAGTAAAATAATTTTATGTCATTTTATATACAAATAGTTTAATTAATTAATTTATTTATTTATTTGTTACAACTTGATAGAGAGTTAACATATTGAGATGTCAACTACAACGGGCGAGCCCGTCACCACAGTACGTTTTAACGATTCGTCGTTCTATCGACCTGCAGTGAACGTAGAAGACTTTGGACATAACAATCCGACGTCTAGCTACGCCACAACCCGTAAGAGTCCAACGCCTTACCGCGAGTTAGCCAGGAATAAACCCGGCGGGCTCGAGATACTCGCGCCCTTACTTCCAATTGTGACCAGATTTCTCCGGTCTCTCGATTGGTTCCGAGTTCGAGGTCGCTTGCCAGGAGCGCCAGAGGTTTGATTCCCAGGGGAAACTGTTTCCAGAGTCCTACCCAGGTTCGCACCCCGTGCGTGGAGGCCGTCGGATGGGTGTTGACCTGTGAGTGTGACCGACCCTGAACACATGGGTCATCGTGGCCAACTCATCATGGGCCCGTTAGCTCCCCATGATGAAGAGTTAACAGTGAGATCGTACAGATATGATTTGTAACTATTTATATATGCAAAAAGATAATGAACACAACCCATACGATCATTCTAGACGAATGCCTAAATAGCGGTCTAGTTGGGCATTCGTCAGCCTGTATCTGGGCAAACGAAATAATATTTCGTTTGCCCAGATACAGGCTGACGAATGCCCAACTAGATATAGCTATTGTTTTTGAGTAATACTGACGTTTGAGTAGTACTGACTAATAGACTACTTTCAATACTAAGATAATGGTATAAATTAGTACACATACTATACTGCCTTTGTTTTTTTGAGTAGTACTAACGTTATTTGACTAATAGACTACTTTCAATAATAACGCTAAGATAATGGACAAAAATAGTACACATATTAATACAAATATATATGATAAAGGGTTAGTTACATACATATATACACATATACACATTTACAAACATACATACATACATACATATATAATAACACACACACACATACATCTACATACACACATATTTTAAATTATTGTTTGAAGCAATTCTTTTTCAGTCTTTGTACGCCAATTAAAATCCTTTCTTCAAGAGTTGATACTCTGCCTTAAACTAAACTAGTGAAGCAAAGATTTTTTTTAAAAATAAAAAAATGGGGTTTATTTCCAGAAAATCATTTGTAAATAAAAAAAGTGAATTACCATTCCAATATTTTTGATTTAAGATTTGGATAATAAAGAATAAGTTATTCAAAAAATTTTCGTTAGCAGCTAAGGACTAAATCGCAAAAAGTTGTAGGTGATTTTCAACTTAGTTTTACCTCTAAAATAATTTACCGTCAACCAAATTCCTAATGAACATAAATAACCATTTTTTTATTTTTTTATTAAGGTTTTTTTGCCAGATTTGACATATAAAAAATAAATTTAATTCCGGTATATACATATTTTTGGCACTTACGCAATATTACATATATTTTACTATTTTTAATGCAGTTGTGGGCAAGAAACTATCATTTAGTTGTTTTAATGACGTATATTTTTATTAGGAATCAGACTCACAAAATCGATTAGATACAAGATACAGGGGAGAATTAGTATACAACATTATGAGATGATAGTTTTTTTCTCAAGACGCGACATCTGATAGAAGGGGTAACATATATTGCACTCATTGCTAGCATATAATAGCAATATCATCGTATGCCCGCCGGTATAGAGTGTGTTTTTAGGACTATCAAAGGATCATAAACTATGTTGTCGGATAGTAAAAAAAAAACTGTTTTATCTTTTGTCACAGAAAAGTAGCAGATGATGGTCGACCTTGGTAAAGTGAACTATAAATAAAAGTATTTAAGACAAAGTATTATTATTATAAATATTAAATATTATGCGACAGCCCTGTCGGATAAATTGCATCCGAGTGAGTGGTCGGTTGTTCGCGCCGCGCTGCTGCGCTGCCTCCCGCTAGTCATTAATCATTGGCGGCATATCAGGGCTGTTACCCGCACATTTATGACAGTATGATAGTTTTATTGCGAGCCGTTTCGGTGATTTCATAAGACGTTGTCGGCCCTGACAGATACTCGGCCACCTAAGTATGATAAATTTGATATTTGCCTCCGCTCCGCAATTCCTCGCATGCCCACACCGTTTAGCGGATTGTGCCAACTTGGTTCAATAATCCGCAAAGGTTGTTTGATGCAATATTTTAACGTCACCTGGTCCGTTGCTTTGTTTTTAAGAACCGTCTTTAATTTAACTATAATAATCTTATTCTTGATTCAACGCGATGTAGCTTTTCTCAAGGTTAGGTCATTAGGAGTTTCTGATACAGTTTGTAAATGCCGATTCAGCCACGCGAGCTATCAGTCTAAATAAATAATATTCTTAATTTAGCCAATTTTCGATATGAGCAATGCGCTTGAAAGATTGAGAACAATTATATGCACGTATACCTACATATATTTATAAAAAAGTTAATGTCCGCCTTAGAACAAGCTATAGCCTAGTTAGATGAAATTAAAATAGGATAACTAGCCACAATGAGATAATCATGGAGAGTTTTCTGAAGCCGCGATACGCGATCAAATTTTGTGTAATGTTTGGTAAAACGGGCAAAGAGACTCTCGACATGATTAAGGAGGCCTACGGTGATGCTGCCATGGGTAGATCCAACTGTTTTGAGAAGGTAAGGAAAGAGTGGAAAACAATGACCGCTCCGTACGCCCTTCGACCAGCGAGACCAGCCAAAATGTGACAACATGCGCAAAATATGTCAACATGCGCATATAAATGTGCCAACATGCGCAAAATGTGTCAACATGCAAAATGTGTCAACATCAAAATGCGCCAAAAATTGGCGGCTGCACCATGAAAACGCGCGAGCCACACAGTGTTCCGCGTAGTGGAGTATCTTGCCCAGCACAATATGGCAACTTTGCCTCATCCCCCTACAGCCACGACTTAGCCCCGCCAAACTTTTTTCTATACCCGAGAATAAATCGACGCTCAAGGGGAAGCATCACGGCTCGGTAGAGGCGGTTCAACAGGCCGTGACGAGGGAGCTAAATACAGCATTCCGGTCCAGGCGTTCCTGGAGGCATACGAAAACTGGAAACCTCGTTGGCAGCAGTGTGTAGATGAGGATGGGTGCTACTTTAAAAAAATTAAATCGTTTGTACTATACATAGAATAAAAAAAAAATATATTCTTAATTTCCGAAGAGACCTTGTAAGAAGATACACTGTAAGGAGGCTATATTATATATAAATATTATTCAATTACCGACAATTTAAAAATACATTAGAATGCAGCGGTATAGAAAGAAGCATCGGCTAAGACCAACAAATGTATCACCAACAACTAAGTGATAAAAACTCATTTAAATATATTTATATTTTTATTATCGTATTTCCTAATTTTAGCTTTCAATTATTAATTAAAATTATATAGAACTATTATAATAATACTTTGCAATAAATATCATAGTCACCTTACACGGAATAACCCATTCTAGGGTAGACAGTATAACTTTATAGAAAGTGAACATTTGAAAAAAAACAAAAGTATTTTTTTTTAAATTAGACCAATAAGTCCTATGAATAATAAAAATGTAAAAGTCGTGAATACAAACATAATGGAAATACTTGAATATATCCAAAAATTCAAGTACCATTAGTTTACTTTTTTTTGTTATGACGCATTAAACGAAGGAAGCGAAAGAAGGATACTGAGTAGAAAATAAAATTTTAGAGAAAAGTCACTTATTAGAACAAGCTACAATAGATTAAATAACTAATTGCTTTCTATGTATGAAAATAACAATGAAGACAAACCGGCGAAACTCAGACGATGTGACCGAGACGAAAGAAGACGAAAATCCAAAGGAAAACATGAATAAGTTATAAGGAAGTGGAACGAAGACTACGTTGCATATATAGCAAAGAATCTAAGAAAAGTTACACTAAATAATGAATTTGCTTTTCCTCACACTAATTACCAACTCACTGACATTTCCAGAATTAGGTTCAGGCTTTAATTAAACACTAAAACCAGTTAAGTCAGGTAACAATAAATTTACATGTTTTTTTTTTGCGTACACTTAGAGATTTCTTTTGACTGTGAATACAATAATTATTTCATTATCGGTTAGCTTCCATTCATTTTTAAAGATTTTGTATTCTTTGTTAAAGATTTTTTAAAGTTAAAATGGAAGACAATGTGGCAATCATATTGAACCCCTTATTTTTTGTAGCTTAAAACAATCCAACCTCACTTCGAGCGTCGCTAGTATATAGCCATCTTTAATGTCCTTAACCGCCTTTTAATGTCTTCGGCGCAAGTGAGCAGCCGCTCCAGGCTGTTGATTAAATAAACATTAGACTGACAGCCGATACTGAGTAACTCATCAATCAAAAGCGATATATGCAATCTATATAGTTACTCGTATAGATTCAAGTCTCTCGACTTTTTTGTCTCTTTGAAATATTCATGCGCTTGCATTTATAATGAGATTATTATATGTAGATTATCGCGACAATGTAAAAAACAGTGGCCTTAATTGGAGAAGTAAAGCTCATGTTTAAACAGATGATAAATCTTAATGAAAGGCGAAGGAGATTAATTATATTGGGGTTCATAAGTCGTAATCGGATTTAAAGCTCGTGTATTCGGGATTACCTTTTTAACTTGCTGAAATTCGCTTGTTAGGGAACAAAGGGAATTATTGAGCAATTATTAAGTGAGAAGAAATTTAGAATTGTAAGTTAATAGTAAAAACACATTTTTAAAAACAAGCCAACACTGGGTGCAGCAGTCATACCTTAGTGTAACTTAAAACGAGCTATCATAATTGAATGCCATACAGAACTTCGTATTTGTGCTGTTGATCGTTGAGCAATCCCCTCGTTGGAAGCCAACCTTGGGTGCATCTGCCCTATCACGGTGAAACTAAGAACGGGCTATCATAATTGAACGCGTATACGAAATTTCGTTTCTGTGCTGTTGATTGTTGAGGAGTCCCTCATCGGGAGCCAAACTTGGGTTCAGCAGCCATGTCATGGTGAAATTTAAAACAGGCTATTATAATTGAATGCGTTTACAAAATTGTGTGTCTGTGCTGTTGACCGTGGAAGAGTATCCTCGTCGGGAGCGGATTTTGGGTGTAGAATCAGGACATGCTCACCATTAAAACGCATTGTCATCGAAACTAAACTAAGATGTAAAATTTTAACTTCACAGAATAGGAGGAAGTGGTACTAATGCAGCTTGCAAAATTTGACCAAAACAAATTAACAAACATTGCCAGGTAAATAAAAGGTTTTATAAATTGATATATGTATACATGATATGTGTCATAAGTTTTGCTAAATATGACAATGTGAAAATGTAGCATAAGTGTGTTTTTTTGGCTGAAATAATGTTAGAACAGCATAAGGAACATTTGTATAAAAAAGTGTTTTTTCTAGAAGATGGATGTAAATTTCATTATTCCCACTGTCATAACAGATACCTATTTATAATATTTGCTAAAGTGATAAGTATGTCTTTTGAATTATAAAAACATTGTAACAAAAAAAAAAACACTGATTTATTTCACAATAAGCAATATTTTTTAATTTAAAAAATAAACAGACATCACGAATAAATAGTCATTTTATCTAAAGTAAAAATAACTGAAATGAAATCATACGTCGAACTAAAGTCAAATTCTTCCTGTTGTCATATTAGTCTTCAATTTATTAGGATTTTAATACCTTCTAACGATAACAACGAAGATTCTTATGCAAGATACGAGTATTTAAAGAGCAGGCTCAGGATGGGATCAAATGATAGACGGAGTCCTTTAACAAGTGGGCAACTATCTAGAGAATTGAAGATAACGTATAATAAATGTAGATTCTAAGAATAAGTAACAAGCACCTCATCTAGCCAGTTGGATGACTGCTAACAGCTGCTGAGCATCCTTGATGGTTGGTGTGATTAAAACATACAATATAATGATTTTAAATGAAATGATTATAAATTGTAATTCCTTTTCAAAATTTTATATTTTTTAAAATTTTATTTGTTTTAAGTGAATGCGACTAAATATTATTATTATTGTGATTTGATATTTTTAAATGATATTTTAATTGAAATTTTAATCGTTTAAATTATACTAATTTTATTTCTTATTCTTTTAATTTAAGTTATTTCTCATGCTTTCAATTATTATTACCTGTTATTTTTTTTATTTTTTTTGGTTTTTAAATTCATTTTTTATAAGAACTTTCTCTTGAATTTTATTTGGCCACATAATGGGATTTAATATAACTACATATAAAAAATATTTTGACTTAATCGATTTGTTATTGTCTTAATAAGGTTTAAATTTTCTGTAAGTTCTTTAATTTGTAATTGCACAACTTGGTTTTTTATTTAATTCGGATATTTTAATATATAATATGTTTCTACAATCTGTAAAGATTTTTGAAAATAAACTGAACTTGAACTTGAATACGATGATTCGATGGATAAGATCAGACCCAAGGAAATATGAAACATTTGTTTCTCATCGGAATCCCGATGGCTTTAAACTTTATGATATCGAGGAGAAATGGCTAAACAAAAATTTCATTACCACCAAATAAACTGAGGAAGAATTAGAGAAAATTAATAGAAATTTTCCAAGGAGATTTTCTAGTTTATATCGTTTAATGAGGAGCACTAGTGGGCACTCTGCTTCATTGAAAGGCCTTGATTCAAGAATAATATATCATCGTATATCTACAGAACAATTTAAGAACATTTAAATGTATCGACTGCAAGACGCTGAAACGATATTTAGATGGAAACGACCATTTCTGAGTTATAGAGTTGAGCACGCTGCCCATTCATACATAATCCTTTAAGGACCATGGGACATATATATCCCATAATTTCAAGAAGCATATAAAATATTATTGAACTCGAGTAACTTATAAGTTATAATTTCCCATGTTACTGAGACATAAAAATCATAATATTAGCAACAAAAAAAAGTTTTTTGAAAATGCACCGTTTTTCTTTATTATCTCATTTTTTTACATTTTTTCATTTTTTAAATTACCAACGAACTTTAGTTATTTTAAATAAATAAATAAAATATTTACGGCGACTTTTCAATTTGTTTTTTTTTTTCATTTAGTACGTTTTTTTACTACGTATTATTCTGAGTTAAATAATAGAATAGTCAAATTTTGGAAAAAGTTGTAACTTTGTATCTTTATGGACCACAGGGTCCCTTAAGTCCCATCAATTTATACAAAATCTATCGAACCCATTTTCACAAAACTTGACATACATGTTATATACATCGCCCTTAAACAGTTTTATGTATCAAAATAATCCATACTCTACTGAAAAACTTATGGTCCGAGATTAACAAAAATGACAAGTATAAATATTTAAATTGAGGATCAAACTTCTGATTATTTACAAAATAAATAAAAGATCAAGCCAATACAATACAGCGTCCTGAATATTGTCTCCTGGCATTTACAAGTTGAGTAAAGTAAGCCGTAAAATATTCTCTGGGTTCTACCTTCTACAGGTGCTCAAACGATACCTCCCTGTGTATACCAAAAGAATTCTTGCGTAATCACTGCTTTTGCCAATTATGCTACATTCGAGCTACAATCGCATAATCACTGGATTATGCGATTGTAGCTCGACTCGATCTGACTAAAGAACTGCTGGATAAAATCGAAGTTTGCAGAGTTTTTGTATTCGATTTAATTTCGGTTTCCAGAAATATGATCAAGTGTCTGAATTTAGGGCTGAATTGAAGTGGTTGTCCATGGAGAAATTATTGTACATGGTTGGCCAAAGGATAAATGTTCACCTAATTCCGCTCATTTTCGCGGTCTCTCATCGTCTTCTCCATCCTATCATTTAGACTTCTTTGAGCCATTATTTGTTCATAGTCTACAGATTCATTCAATCACAGTCAATGTCTTGAAAATCCCTTCCAAAGGACTGTATTGGGTTCTTGCTAACAAGCCTTGAAATCGCTTCCCGGTTAACTAAAGGACTCACATTTTGTAGAATCTTTTGAAATTCGGCAAAAAATATACTACCGCTTTCATATGTACTTTAGTATTTATTTCTTTCTCTTTTTATTTCGTCTTTCTTTCGGAACATGACTTTTATTTTAGCGTTGACTTCCACAAAAAGTTTCTTACTGGAATCAGCCAGAATGGCACTGGTCTGGGGTATGGCAGTACAACCATGAGCGATGTGGACTTGAAGAAGTCTCTCTTGCGGGGAGATTACGACAGCAATATTATGGCTCACGCTATTGGCCTTCAATGCCAGAATGATTGGACAACAATTGGAGACTTTTGCATTCCTCCTCCAATGCACTGGAAAGTAATGTTGTATGACTGGACGCCAGAGATGCTGAAATTTTATTTAACCCTTGGAGTAAATGGGTATTTTCATGGATGCATCTGTCTCTTTTGCAGGATTTTCGGCGACATCGACGGCGCTCGACTTAAAGTACTATAACTACGAAACTACTACACCAATCATAAAAAGAACAACTGCACAATAATTGCATTGAAATTTTGAATATAGAATATTGAAATATCATTTTGTAAAACAATTAGATAATTATGAATAAATTATGAGAACGTCAAAGAAGTGAAAAAAACGCGCGACCAGATTTGGTCGACTCGTACTCAACGGATAATTGTTTCGCGACCAGATTTGGTTGACTCATACTCAACGGGTTAAATGCCTTTCAGCATACACTTCCAGACCCCAGTAATCTCGCTCGTTGGAGCTATGCCGAAGATAGTTCATGTCCCCTTTGTAGCAACACCCCTTGCATAGTTAGACATATTCTAGCTGGCTGAAAGGTGGCCTTGGATCAAGGACGGTACACTTACCGCCACGACAAAGTCCTTGCTGTTATTCGCGAGGTACTTAGCCTCTCAGTGGCTCGTGCCAACAAGGGTTTGACAGTTATCCTCCAAACCCCCAATACAGTTTGTGCGGGTTGGCTCTAAAGGCAAAAAACATATCACTGCAAAACCTTTCTCAATAATCGAGAAAGCTTCAGATTGGATTATGGAGGTCGATTCTGTCTCTAAGCAGTATAAATTCCCTGAAAGTCTCGGATGCACAGCCCTGCGTCCAGATATAACTCTCTATCTCGGAAGATGGTCCTTATCGTAGAATTAACTGTTCCATGGGAATCAAATATCCCAAAAGACCACGAGTACAAATTAAATAAATACCATGACCTCGCAAATGCCGTCACCCGGAACGGCTTCACTGTTCACCTTCACGCAGTGGAAGTAGGCGCTCGTGGCCTGCCAGCTAAATCTTTGTTTCACCTTTTTAAAGATCTTGGTCCCTCCAGGAAAATAATCAACTCCTTTCTAGAAAAATTATCTAAAACCGCGATTTCTGCATCTCAAATTCTATTGCCTCGAAGGGGGAGTGAATGGGTGGTAAGGTGACCGCTCACATGTGGCAAGACAGCTGTCCTAAACCTACCACCGCCGGTCGTAAGTCCGGAATCCACCCTTCACCTCCCAGAAGTGTAATAATTATATATGATGGGCCCGATTTTTGGTCGGTGAATTTCATGGCAGCTCCGTTTGTATTTTATTTATTAAGCTTTTTAGTTTTCTTGTTAATTTGTAACTGTTATGCGCTCATAGATATTATACCAAATTTTAATTGTTTAATATTACCAGATAGCAATTAGCTTGCCCCTTCGTCAAAATGTTACGCAAATAACGAGTAGGGGAGAAGGAGGAATAGTAGGATACTTAAAACTCATACCTATAAGCCGCATGAGGCATGCTCCGCTATGATATGCTACCCACTATGCCCCCCACCCCTCGCCTACTTATTATAATAATATTTTGAATATACCACATTTTCTCCACGTTGTACTCGCATTTCTCTATTTTAAGCGAGGAAATAATAGGGAAACGTAACTTTTTAGTCGTACCTTTTAACGGATTTTCTATATGAATGGAGACTACAATAGAAATAAGAAAAATCAGGCAATCCGACAAAAAAGTAAAAATTCGTTTGGGGTTATCAACAGCTGATATTTAAAGTGTTGGTATTGGCTCACTGCCGTGTTTGTCTGGTCAGACTAGATATAAGTCCGCAGATATAATAACTATTATATAAAATACATTATGGTTTAAGTTTCTCCCCCCACCCCCCTCCCCCCCGCTTTTCCCTAACATTTGCCATCATTCCGTGCTGAGGTACTCCCCTGAAAATAGGTGTCAAAAATGAGTGTCACGCGTGTTTACAGATATGGGCACAAAAGAAAAATCTCCGCAGTATCTTTGCTCAGTCTATTTCCCCTCCGCGAAAGCCTTAGCATGAAAAATTATCCGCAAACATTTCCCCTAGTTGGAGGGTTCGGCGCTGTGCAACAAACGACCCGCACTTGTCCCTCCATCAAACAAGACATGCATTTATCTGGCGTAGCAAGAATGAATGCCTTTCATCTTGTCTGCTTAATGGCATACTCGACTACTGGAATAATATCCGAAGCATACAGGACGCTTTGCGCGGCTTACAAAGCCTCAATCTTTCCGTGAAAGACACGAAAAGTGTATGAAATTGGGTGCACTTGAAGCTTTATTTCACATAGGGATATTATACTAATTCTTAGCAATTATATTCTGAAATTGAAAGTTCTTGGAAGAGAATAATTCATAATTCTTCAAAAATTTATATTTTAATATTGTGTAATATTGTGTCGGTGTCAAAAACGCTAAATTTCGTAAGAGAATCGATGAGTAGAAGACGAAAAAATCGAGATTTCGCAAGACCTCTCAGCCTTACATTCCGCTTGCGCCGACGATGTTTTTTACCAGAAATTAGCATGCAAAATTCTCTGGGTAACTCGATTTTCCCGAAGGAAATAGCGAATGCGACCAACTCCTATTGCGTATGTCGGAATAACTTCTTTGAAAAGCTATCGGAAGAGGTGGAATCCAATAGCAATGGATTCAACAAACTCCAATTAAAAAAAAGTTGATCCACGAGCAGCGATGTGAGCATTTACTACGACGCTTTGGAAACGTCGAGAGTTAGGGTGATACCGATGTCGGAACTGTCGTCGACAGTGTGGACTCGCCATTGCCTTCCCGCAAAAAGCTGGTGAAGAAATATAGGACGAAGAAACCCACGGTTGATCTGTCGGCGAATTCCGAGGATGACAAAGGAAAAATCTTGGAAAGGATCAAGATATCGGAGCATTTCTGAGATGTTGAAAAGTTAGTAAGTAAGTAATTATATGCAATTTATTATAATATTAGGTAATAACCAGTATGCTTTACTGGTCTTTGTTGCTATACTAGCTTAATCATCTATTAATACTAAACCGCTGAAACAAAATAAAATCCTAATCCTGAATAGAAAAATATGTACTTCCCTATTTTAAGGATTTCGGTGAGGCCATTTGACTGCCACTATTAGGTTCCATACTACTGAAATTCTTTGTTAAAATCTACACGTGACAATTAAAAAAGACATAGCTAATATTTATTCCGTCTTCAAATATTTTCAAAGTGTATTGGCCCTCCCGATTATAAGGCTGATCGTGAGAAAAGCGAAAAATTCGGCTCTTTTTCTTTCCTTTGTGACATTTTAGGAAGTCGTGTAAATACCGAGATCCCCCTTCTTCTTTCATCATTCTCCGTCTCGTTTCGCCCCGGTATCTCCTTTCCGTTCGCTCAGCCAACATTGCCCGTTTCGTGACCGAGTCGTTTCCTATTTTTTTATGAAATGAAAAATTAATACCCGCTAAAATGCTTATACAGGCAAATGGAATGGAGTTTCCTTCATAAACACTTTGGAGACTTTGCGGATCCAGTGAAAATATTTACAAAAGTGACACTGGGGACTGCGTGCTTTATCAATCATTCAATGTGTCAGTCAATTCAAAAGTAATATTTTATATTACGCAGATTATTTTTTAGGCGATAGGGATGCATAAGTAAGGAGGTAGATTAAGTTTTCCTTATTCCTTTATAAAGTTTCCTAACAAGACCGTTTTAAAACAATACAATATCGTAATTTTCCAAAAAATAATTTTAAAAATATATAAGTACAGCATTTACTAAGTTAATAGTAAAACACATTTTACTAAAATGCTCTGTCCCGAGCCAACCCTGGGTGCAGTAGCCATATCATAGTGGAATTTAGAACAGGCTATTATAATTTAATGGTATACAGAATTCCATATTTGTGCTGTTGACCGTTGAGGACACCCCTCGTTGGAAGTGAATCCTGGGTGTAGCAGCTCTGTAGCGGTGAAACTTAGAACGGGCTATCATAATTGAATGCGTATTCAAAATTTCGTTTCTGTTCTGTCCCCTCTTCGGGAGCAAAACTTGGGTGCAGCCATGTCATGGTGAAATTTAGAACGGGCTATCATAATTGAATGCGTATACACAGATTTGTTTATGTGCTGAGAAGAGAAGCCTCGTCGGGACTGCCCCAGGATGGGCATCCTGGGTGTAGAATCAGGACATGCTTACCATAAAAATGCATTGTCATCGAAACTGAACTACATGACAATGTGAAATTTCAACTTCATAGGATAAGAGGAAGTGGTTCTAATTCAACTTGCAAAATTCGACCTAAACAAACTCACAAACATTGCAAAGTAAATAAAAGCTTGTAAAAATGGAAATCTTTGGCTTAAAAATCAGTTAAAGTTTGTCTGTAGAGTAAGTAGTTAAAAATTGCGTGTCTTCATTAGGATGGATTTAACTCTCGAAAATTTTTGCTGTACGTTTTTTTCGACTTTAAATGTAACTTGCTTTAGGATCGTTCCGCTTTTAGCATCGCTCAGATTCAAACTACTTTTGTCAATGAAGCACCATACAAGACGACATTTTATAGCTAGTTTACAGTTTGCAGCACAGTTGCAGCTAGTTGCAGCATTAATTAAAAACGTATTTATTGTTCATATATATATTTACGTTTATTCTAATAGGTACATTAAAAGCAGATGCAAAAGTTAGGTAGAAGTGCAATACTTATTTGATCAAATTTCAAATTCTACAATTTACTCCCTACCACTATCAAACAACTGGAGGACAAACAATTTTTAAAAAAACATTAAGGAGATGCTGATAGGCCACCCTTTCTATAATCTGACCGAATTCGAGGGCCATGACTTTGCAAATATTGTACCAATTTGAATGATAATTATATATGTACTTCTAGTATTTAAATTTAAGATTTAGCTTTAGTTTAATTATTTAACAAATTACTTACTACTTTGGATGTTACTATGTACAGTTTTTAGTACGTATATATTTGATTTATTGACTATTTCAATTGTTAGGCTTCTGCTTTCATTATTCAACTTTTTAAATGACTATTTTAATTATTATGTGTTTAGTAGGTAGCCATTGACTATTCTTTAATTTGTTTTGTAATACGATTCTACGACGAATAACTTTTAGTAGGTTCCAAAGTTTCTTAGATACTATATATTTTTTTTAATTAATATATGTATGTAACGTAAAGATTAAAGTAGTAATGACACTTACTACTTAAAACACAAATATTTTGACACGTCCAAGAGCGGTTTTTAGCCACCAATTGGACACGACGTAAATGTAATGTAATGTAATGTAATTTATAAAAGTACGACACATTTTAAACCACCAAAACAAATAACTAAATTAAAGTTAAGATTTTTCACAACCCTACTTTTGCAACGTGCCCAATATGTCCCAAACCTCATTTTTTCCAAATCCTTTGCATACGAAGCCTGTTTCTTCCTTTGTTCGAACAGAGTGTTCTTCGCTGTTATCGTTGGAAATAGTTTCCTGGTTTTCTTTTTCTGTTATGTTCGACGATGGTGATACAACGAACCATATAAATCAAAAATCTTTAAAAGGAAAGACCAATTCTGCCGATTGGTTTTTTCTTTTTGGTTAATAGCGGTACACTCAGTTTCGTCACCTGTCACAATATTATTGACAGCCAATGATTGGCCTCCATCGAACTTTGCTATCATTTTAAGACACAAGTCTACACGCAGACGTTTCTAGTACTTCATCAAATCATGCAGTATCTACCGGGTGCAAAGCCTCCGTACCTTCAGATAGACATGTAATTTTTTTTGCACTTGTCCTTATTTAATACCTAACACAGTACGAATTTGCTGACATGTAATATTATGTCAGTTTCGATTACTTAACTTACTGTATCAATATTATATTCGGTAACCACATTCGCTGGTCAACCTTCAGGTGCATCGTGGTGGAGATGATTATGTCCAGTCTAAATTCACTGAATCATGCATACACAGAGCTACAAAATAGGTCTTCATCGCCAAATGCCAATTGAAGTCTCGGGCAACTCTCCAACTGACTTAAGCCGCAGAGAAAACCGTAAAAAATCATAACACAATTTTTTTTTGAGATAAATTCATTGTAATTCCGACACACAAATTTCAAAACGATGCAACAATGAAAAACAAATGACAATTACGAGGAGTCGGCGTATAAAACCATCTAAAAGCGTTGAACTTAATTTTACAGGAGAGGCAAAAGACTAAATAGCCTACTGCCATTTAAATATTCGAATATTTTATTTTTAGTTTATACCTTGACTGATTTGTGTAACTTCTAGCATTGGCAAATAACTTTTTATAACGAGAATGGAACATAGTAAAAACTAGTTTTTGTTTATTATTATTATTTATTTATTTCGTAGCCGGCGATTGGGGAGGGGGTCGCCCTCGCAGCCAATACGCTGCTGTCGGTGCCGCTGGATCTCGTACTCCATTTACGATTCGCTTCCATTGTTGACGATCTGTCTGACGAATGTCTCGAGCATCCCTAGCTGATAATATTTTTTGTTTAGATGGTTTTGATTGAAACCGGAATATTTATGTCCTTTTGATCGCAGCTGTATTCATAAAAAAAATACCATTTTGATTGCTACTGGTCTCATAAAAACAGGATATTAAAAATTAAAACATTTAAGATATTTTTTTGAAATCCTTATATATCAACATCGTTAATCTTAACCTATTAAATGTTTAAAAAAATAATATGTGAAAATTTCTCGTAAAAGTGAAGTTCCTTAGAACTCCTATAAGGTAACACTAAATTTGCATTTCGACGTCTTCTTCCTCACAATCAAACATCTCGCAATCTCCACGATCATCTTCTTCGTCTTCTTCATTATGTTTATAACCTATGTTGCAATAAATTCCTTGGATAATTTATTTATACCACTGTTGTTGCTCGGTATCGAATTGCTTCTTAAAAAATGTATCTAATTTTTTTTTAAGTTTTAGTGCATGGATCATTTCAGTCCGCCGCAAAGTGGTGTATGACTCTTTCCTAGTTTTAGCAGTGAGTTTAGTGGTTCTTCGTTTATGTCTGTTTTGTAAAATTTTGCAATAAGAATTTATATTTATCCTTACTTTTTGTGCCGATCATTCTGGATCTTTCTTCCTTGTTTCGCCGTCTTCTTAGAACCGGTGTTGAGTGCCGCAACCGTACCAAATGTCACTTCGTTCCATCATTTACGCCTAACTAATTTACACATTAACTCACTTTAGCGAAGCAATGCTCAAATGTGAATGTTGCAGATGTGAATGTTGAGATTTAGATAATTTTAAAAGTTATTCATTTTAATTTCAAATATTCAACCATTTTCTACTACTAGCGATAGATTGTTTTAAACGAAACTGGTGATTTATTCCTCATTTTATGAGTTTTCTTTATCGTTTTGGTAGCAAATAGTTTTACCAAGGCGTACCGATTAAAAAAAACATGTTTGCGTACAAAACCGATTTACATCGTTTTGTTCGTCGACTCCTCCGTGTCTCGCAAATCAAAAGGTAACATGTTCCCAGAGAGTTGAATTTTCGGATTTCGTAATTGGTTTTCTATTTCTTTTAATATAAGTGGCCAGTTCCAGAAACTTTCAGTATGCCCCATGTACTATCATTATTAACATGAGAGCCATGCATGGTATGCTTTCGCAGATGTCTTTGTATGCCGCGTCAGTGGACTTCGTGCGTTATAGGTCGAAGTTGGAACGTGTCGGTCGTATCGGCAATAAATAAAATAAAGGAAAATACCCTTCCCGAAACCACAATTTTCCAAAGTTAAGCCTCCTGACGTAGTCGATCCACGGCTGGAATTAATGACGGTACCCGACGCGGTGCACGCGCGCTCCCTCCTTTGGAATGACCTGCCCTGTTTCGGATTTATTGGGAATTGGCCTCATTTGAATAAATTATTTTAAAAAGTAAAGAGTTGGGCTCGGGTTGCAAATTTAATATTCGCCGGTCATTTCTGTCTAGACTGGCAGCGATCGCTGGGTTCGCAATTAAGCCGATGCCATTTCTAAGCGAGAAAGACAGTCGTAAAAAGTCGAAAGACACTTAAAAGCGATTGAAGCGAATCTGTCGGGGTGTTCAGGCTTACTTTGCAATGTTAACGTGACACTGCTATACGGTTTCCTAATGGGGACAGAACCTTGGGCTTGGGTGGTATGGCCCAAACACTCTGTCGGCTGGCCTGCCCAATTCACGGGTCAACTCCTATCAGGTTGCCTCCTTGAAGAGGGGTTTACCCTGTCAGGGCCGCTGTGAGCTTTTGCCACGGCTATAATCCTGCAGTGGGAGGCGGTTGGGATTAGAAGATCGCTGAGTCGGGGTGATGCCCCGGGCGGAACTGGGCGGTTGGTGCACCATCCGGTTTGCTAGGTCCGGTTGAATGCCCAGCCGGGAAATAACCAGGAGGGTCTTGAGACGTATGTTTCCTATGACGACGGAGGGTAGCCGTTGACCTGACGTCTTCAACCTTTGAATCGATCCGTTGGCAAAGGGCGCTTTGGTCCGCAAAATATTCAAACTGAACAACCGCTCACGTCAGGTAGAGGTCGCGCAACATGGAAATAAATACAACAATAAGGAAATATGGAAATAAATAGGGTAATATTTAAAATAAAACTAAAGTCCAAGCCGGAAATGCAATCAGGCTATACTATATAATAATATTACAGTTCACATAACAAATGAAATGTTTACCTCCAATACAAATTTAAATGTTAGAACTGGTCCCGGCTTAGTTAGGTGACATTGCCACTGAACATTTTCAGGTATTGGCTCAATGTTATAAAATATTTTTGAGCATTAGGTACTAAGCACAATTTTTTTTTAAACTTGGTACTTAGATACTCCTAAGTTCTAATACTGTATACTTACATAAAATATTTGCATAACTGTAATAAATAAATTTATAAATAATAACAATCATATCCACACTCGACGCATTTGTTTTTTTTTTAAAAAGGAAAAAAAATAGAAATTTAAAAAATTACACAAAGTTTACTTCAATATAGTATTTCATACGCTATAACGGTGAAAAGCTACTGTCGTAATAATATACTTGATTCGATCGCGTTATTAAATCACCCATTGTTTCCCATGCAGTAAAGGACTTTTCATCCGTTGGCAGCTTCGAAGGCTATTCTTAAGTCATTCCCAGTTTCATAATTATGTTAAACGGGGCGTGGCGCTAAGCTGCTCCAAATGGCAATGCATATTATTCAAATTAAAGCAACGAAACGGAGACACGATAGCCATTTCACGTGTGATTGGATTCGTCAAATAACCCGTAATTTAAATAGAATGGAAATGCGTATTTGGAAATAAAATTTATTTGCATAATTCACACATTCACATATAAGACTCGCGAATGATGGAATTATGTACACATAGTGATCGTTTAGTAGATCCGTTCCTTCAGCAGTGAATTCGATTTTTTTTGAGGTTAAATAAAATAGAGATATTACCTTAAAATCGATTAGACAATCAAATTGCTTGCGCCGGGTTATGTGTCAAATTCAACCTAAAAACCACCAGCTTATAGCTACCATAGGGTAATGTAGGTTTATATATTATATTTGTGCACTAGTTAGGGCATAATAAGAAATTAAAAATCACGTAAGCAAGGCAAGAATGAAAGCAAATACCTACAGACAGTTATCTCTTAAATTATTTTTTCTCAACAAAATTCGTAAAAATCACAATTATTCAAAACAATGATACTCTTTCTTTAAAGGCAGCTCTCTATCTACCTGCAGAGAAGGTAAGTTCAGGAAAGATGGACCAATTGTTTGTGAACCTCATTTTCTTCTTGAATAAATAAAACACACGCTTATGGTTTCATAACAATATACTAATTACTCACATTTATAGAGGTTAATTTTGAGATTAAACAAATTATAGGCTTGGTCCATCTCTCCCACGCTGTATAGGTGAGATGGACCAGCCACTAAGGAAAGATGGACCTAACAAAAATAAATACGTAAATTTCTTTATTTACTAATTGAAGTTTGATCCATAACTAAACAAAAAAATCTGTTGTGTCACCCCAAGACTTTCCTGACTAGTATCCGGGGAGGTGTCTCAACTGGACTATTCACACTGACCATACCTATCGTTTGGAGAAAGAAATTTTGAAAGCGGGGACAATATGTAATCAAGGTTCCCCAAATTTGTATGGCAGGTACCCCAAACGTTGGTCGTAAGTACCCCAAAAACTAATAGGTTCTTCCGATGGTTAACAGAAGCTTCTATGCCAAATTTTAACTTAGACAGATTAAGCGTCTGGGCGCTATCGCGGAAACAATTTTTTCGCCGGGAACCCCAAATTTGTATGGGAGGTACCACAACCGTAGGGCGTAGGGACTCCAAAAACTAATGGGTTCCTCCGACGGTTAACAGAAGCTTATATACCAAATTTCAGCTCAATCCGATTAAGCGTCTGGGCGCTATCGTGGAAGAATACATACATACAGACATACAGACATACAGACATACATACAGACAGAGATCGGTCTGGAAATAGTCTCAATCGTCTCAGGGAGTCTCAAAATATATATTCCCATCTTCATCACAAAAATTTTTTTTAGCGCGATCACAATACTTTCCTTTCCGATAGGTCGTCAGGAAAGTAAAAAAGCAAATTATTTATAGCAGTAAATAATGGTAAACGAAAAGACTTTAATTGTTTTATCACTGTGTCTTCGCAACTTCCATTATGGTATTTTAGTACAGCCTTCATGAAAACGGCAGTTTTTATAAAATAGATATTTGTGAAAATATTACATAATAGACAAAATTTAACAAAAAGAAAAACCGAGTCAAATTTTTATTATAAGTGCAGCAGTTATGTCATGGTGATACTAAGAACGGGCTATCATAATTGAATGCGTATACAAAATTGTATGTATGTGCTGTTGACCGTTGAGGAGTTACCCCGTTGGAAGGCAACCCTAGGTGCCGCAGTCCTTGGTGAAACTTAGAACGGGCTGTCGTAATTGAATAGATATACAAAATTTTGTGTCTGTGCTGCTGACCGTTGAGGAGTTCTCTCTTCGGGAGCCAACCCTTGGTGAAGCAGCCATGTCATGGTAAAACTTAGAACGGGCTATAATAACTAAATGATATACAAAATTTGGAGTCTGTGCTGTTGAACGTTGAGGAGTTCCCTCGTCGAGAGCCAACCCAGGGTGTAGAATCAGGTCATGCTTACCATAAAATTAAATGAATTGTCGTTGGAATTGAACCAAAATGTAAATTTTCAATTTCAAATGATCATATTTGAGGAGTTCCCTCAATTCCTCATGGATCCCATCATCAGAACAGGATTTCGTTAAAAATGGAACCAATCTGTAAGTATATCCTTTCGAATAAAAAAAAGAATTTTCCAAATCGGTTCATAAATACTGAGGTAACAAACATTAAAAAAAAAAAAAAACTTCAAAAGATACAATCGATTTGATAACCTCCACTTTTTTGTAGTCGGTAAGAAAAACAAATAAAATACGAATGTCTTGTTTTGTACACTTTGCAACTGATTTGATAGGAACACGTCAGTGTTGCCAGTTATAAAATAAATATTTGTGGTTTGGGAGAAATCCGTCTCACCCACTGGTCCATCTCTCCTTAAATTGCCCTACTTGAAATCTTCTAAGCAGAGATCTGAGGTCCAAATCAATTGCGGTATAATAAAGAAGCAGCCTTCTTGTTCAATCTTTCTCTATTCTTTCTACTCTAACTAAGTCGCTCTTTTTCGCCACATTCAATACCTACGCAACAACACCCGGAACGTCGAGAAAAATAACTTTGTTATTTTTTTATTGCAAAAGCTTAATCTTTTACTTTCTCAATTGCTTACCATAAGAAATCGGTTGTGTCACCCCAGGTATTCCCGGCATTGAAGTTTGATAAACAGATGTCTCTTTGGACCGAAATCACCTTGTGAAAATTTGGTTGGAATATCTCTTATACAAGCTACACTAATTATATTTTAATTCCACGCGAGATATCTTCTTTTTAACGATATTGATCTTAATAAATTAATAGTTTAAAAAAACACTAAAAACACGCTATGATACGATATTCACATACACACGGCTATGATACGATATTCCATTATGGAATGCCAGTGCCTATCTTCCGGCTTTATCATCAGATCTCGAAACCTAATCGTGGTCAAAGTTCATTCAATGACTTTTCTAACAAGCCCAAACACAGCTATGATACGATGTTCCATCATGAAGTTCCAGTTCATATCTTCCGACTCCATCATCAGATCAGACTCCACCATCGACAGTACCATATTATTGTATTGTCATCAGAACTACATACAGCTACCAATTTTCATGACGCTAAGATCCTTGGAAGTTGGTTAAATTAGTTACCTTAGATTCCATTACATAGTTAGTTACATTACAGGTTGACCTAATAAAAACGTGTTAAAAACGAGTCTTTAAAGGGAGTTTTAACGACATTGAATCGCTCTCCCGTGAGGAGATAGAACGATTCAATATCGACCCTTCTTATCGCGGGGTAAAAATTTAGTCGTCACTTCTGCCCGGGACAGTTTTGCGCGTGAAGTCGATGGCCTTGAGAAAAATGACCATAACTCTTAAACTACTATACGGATCGTAAAAAGAATAACTGTAAAATGATCGCATTGAAATTGAAAATATAAAATATTATAACCTTATCTCGTCAAACAATTAAGATAATAATGAATAAATATTTAAAAAGTTGGCATTTTACGCAGCGCGGAGCGCCCTTACCAATATTGGTTAGATACAATTTTAGCATTTGTAAGCGTCTAACCAAAAATGGTTAACTCACTTATGAAGAAAACTTCCTCAGGGGTTGTAACTACACGGTGGACTATTTTGTTCTAAGTTTTCTGTGCTCACCTCACGGGAGACAGAACTGTCTGATATCGTTAAAACTTCCTCAGGGGTCGGGTTCGCCCGTTGTACATACATAATCTCTTTATATTTTCTATTGCTTACCATAAAAATATCTTTTCTTGGTTAAATATAAGATAAAAAGATAATAAAAAATATCGTTGAAATAAATAGATAAATATAAACGCAACAATGTAGGACGGTCCATGAGAAGCGAGGGAGTGAATTTCACGTGGTGTATTTCATTGTTTGTTTCAGTTTGCGCCCGGGAGCGTACGTGTCTTTCAATATTCCCAATAGACAAGGCGTCCCAGTCAATATTAGAAAATCGTCGCTTCGCGTCGCGCCGCCACATCAGACGTTCGCAGCCGGCGAGCAGCAGAATCCGAGAGATGTAGATTAATATTATTTGCATTTCATTCGCGCCCTCTGTCGCCGTCTCCCTCCCGCCGCTAATGTCGCCGAACGAGCAAAGAGGAAAACGAGAGGGAATTTAATTTGGAGCCGTCCGAATTGAATCATTTGTAGCGTTTTTTTTAACGGCGGCCCGGGAGGAACAAAGCGCCCGACCCTCCCGAACCGTCCAGACAATTGGAGGCAGTTTGCCCCTTTTTAATATGTTTTCTTTTATTGCTTGTCCTACATAACAAATGAGGCCACGCTCTTGTCGGTGGGCCTCTCGGCGCCGCGCCGCGGTCACTTTATTGGACGCTCGCTCGAGAGGTACCCCCGTGAAATGTGTGCGGTACTCTATAAATGCCGGAGAGCATATTATACTCCCTTACATCAGTATTTTTAAAAGAACAAAGACCTATACGCTCGTTTGTTCCGGCATCGATTTATCCGGCGCATGTCGCTACATCATCATTTTTATAATTTTGGCGCGAGGGCACCAGTTATATCAATACGGTGTTGCTCGCGCCCGGGACTCATCACAGAATGTTGGTTTATGTAGATACAGAAGCGACACTGTGATTGTATTACTTGTAAATATTTTCGCGGTCATATTGCGTGAGTACAGGCAAGGGCGGGTGGGGGTCAGTCAGTTAATCTGTACCTGGGCACCTTATGACATGCCTATTTCATTGATTATTACTTTCTCGGCCTATCAACCGGCCAGGAGGGTAAGTATTGTGATCGTTCAATTTTTTCTTTCGAGATGAAGACGGAAATATCCATTTGAGCGCCCCTGAGACGATTAAGATCGTTTTCAGATTGAAGTTTCTCTGTGTGTGTATTCCTCCAAGATAGCGCCCAAACGCTTAATCTGATTAAACTGAAATTTGGTATGCAGGCACCACTTGGTTATGTCAAGAGTTGAAAAGGTTGTGGTTAAAATAACTCCACTAGGGGGCGCACTAGTCATCCAACGTCAAACAATAGAATATAAACAAACGATGAGGAAAATAATTAAAAAATAATGAACAAAACAAATCCAACAACTACATCCAACAATAGATTAAATAAGGTATTTTACCGCCCTACCAATACGAACGTACGTAATAAGTCCGCTATCATATTGAAAAAAAAAATATATAAAAAATATATATGTTCAAATTTATATAAAACCGATATATAAAAACTGCTTATATAAACCACTATATATTTTGTCAGGTATATTTTAAACAAGTATTTTTATTGATAATCTAATGAAAAAAAAACAAAGATTTACCTACTTTTTAAATGATAATCCAAATGTGGGCGGTTAAAACTCGTCTACCTTATACAGTTCGCTTTCAATGAAGTACGACTTGCGTTTTTTTAAAATTGGTTTACGTTTCTTTGCAAGTTTATATTTTCCCGTGAGTTAATTATAAAAAAAATCTGACGAGAATTTAGTATGTTTCCCTTTAACAAAGTTCTAACTTTGGTCGTATAATTTCTGGACTTGTCAAGTGATTATGTCATTCCGTCTGAGTTCATCATTCATCCACAACTGTCAACATCTATCACACACCAGGATCTGCAAGATGCAAACGATATGGCCATCCAGGCCGCACATTTTTGGAGAGACATGTCCTAAAAAGCCCGGACACGTTAAAAAAAACAGTCTGAGTTTGTAATGGTTCTCAGTTTTATTTTTTTAGCTATATGGATAAATGAACGAATGAATAAATTGTATACACACATTCAAACGACGGACTTATTTTCTAAAAATTCCTAACGAGAAACATATTGTGAAAAATTTCATTGAAAATAAGTTCAGTCTGAGAAAAATAAATTGAAAAATAAAAAATTATACCCCGCCATCTAGGTTTACATAATATTGTAATATACATATCATACATAACATACATGCGTGAAACTAAGGAATATATCTGATTTTAATAACATGACTTAGGCCTATTCAGAAATTTATAATCGACATTAACCCCTGGCGGCCAATTACGCCTTATTGTCACTACTGCGGCACGAACACGTCAAATGCTTTCTTTTTATTCCCATTGCCATATTTCAGCAAACGCAAACTCATTTTCATGACAATCAACGCTCCCTCCATTTCCACTTTTGTTCGTCCTGTTCTAGCTGGTCCCCGAGATATTTTTGCTAATGCCCCTTTATTACGTTTTACTCCCACTGCGAAGTGAAAGAATTAGATTTGTCGTTTTTTGTGAGTTTATTTTACTTCAACGCCAGTCCGCTATGTGGCTCGTGTTCCTCCCGACTCTTTGCCAAAGAGCTTGTAAAACATTCTTACTATATTGTGCTAATTTTCACGTCAGACAATTTTGTTTTGACAATATTCAGTTTGATATTATTACTTTTTTACACAAGCACAATTAATTGCTGTAAATCCCTAGTTGTTACAATCTGGGTACACTTTTCATACAAAGATGCCCATTGTCCTTTGAAATTTCACTGTTATTAATGGAAGTGATGGTATTCATCTATGCAGCCTAACGGTTTCATTAGTTATCTGGCGCACAATGTGTTTATTGTAATTTTTTAAATAAAATATCATTATTGATGATTGGAGAAGTACATGAATTATTACGTAAAATACGAACTTTCTCATTTAAATCGTTGTTTTAAAGCGAGCCACTATAAGAAAATATATTTATTTTGGAATATTGGTGTTTTATTTCACAAATACAGGTCATAAGAAGTAAATTTAATTCAATATTTCAATTATTCAATTCAATATTCAATTATTAAATACGTAATTACATACAATTTCTATGCTTTATCTTGTTGCATGCTGATATCAGACAATTATAGCTGTCTGTCCAATCGAACCTCCAAAAGGGTAGCAAATGGAAGCTGATTAATCAAACTCGACGCCCGAGGGCTCTTAACTCAGGATATTGACATTGGTTGTAGGTATGATACAGCTACATTATACAACCCAATGATAAGTTGTACGGGCGACACGCGGCTGCGCCACCTGTTGGCCGATTGCGCGTTTGAATGTAAATGAATTTGTTTCGTATTCAGAGAAAGCCTGTGAGGGACATATTATCTACGTATGCTACGTCTGAGGTTTGGTATAAGAAACAAATATTATATTCATATCCGAAAAAAAAGATTTCTATGTTTACAAATTAGGATTTAACCACCTGTCCTAGACTAGAATATGGCTCAGATTGACAAAATTACAATTTACATCAATTAATACCATTATGGTATCAATATTAACATTTAAAGCTAAACACTTTGTATTATATCTATGTAATATATGAAAGTAAGCAAGCATAATTTTGTAAAATTAGATGTATTGGTTTTTGATTTTCAATTTTAGTTTATTTTTTAACTATATTACAATATATTATTTCCTAAAAATATAATAACATGTTACATTGTGATATTTCTCATATTTATTATTATCAAATATTTTACTTTATTGTATAACATATCGATGTTATATACGTAATAGTTAATTAACGTTTCCGTGCCTGATGAGGAAACGTCTACAAAATTATGCGGCCCTGTTGTTTGTCTCTTGTAGGTCCTGGTGTGTGATGGGGGTTGAAAGCTGCGGCCAGGAAAGGAGGTAGTCTTTATCCTGCAGCGTTCCACAGTCATATATTGGATTCGCTGTCTAGCCCCATCGGATGAGATTGGCTCGGCATCTTGTCACAGTGTCCTTTGACCTGGTGATAGAAGGATTGGGCAGTAAGTTTAGACTCGCCGTTTCCAGGGATATCCGATTGTTCAAAGTCGCAAACTAGACAGTAAAAAATGATTATAATCTTCGGGGAGGCTCCTTTTGTGTACAAATAATAATAAAGACTGACAAAGACATATTAAACATAAACATTTCAATATATCTATTTTTTATTTGATTTATAAAATCTGCGTTGGAACAGATTACAACATTATTTAAAAAAAATATTTACTGGTTTTTATTAATATATAACTCTATATTTTTATTGCATTTAATTTAAATAAGGTAAATTATAATTCATAATTAGGCTTATTTTGCGATATGATTTTTTCTTCTTTCTGTTCTTCCAACCTGTTACAACCAACCCTACTATGAAGTGTTTATATGTATGTGTCTTGTTATTGCATTCGATCGACAAAATTGAAATGAATTTCCGTTAATTTTATCCCAACGGAAAAAAAATATCCCAGCCGGGAATCGAAACCGGAACCTTAGAGTGTAAGACGACCTAGTCACTATGTCAATGGTACATGTGTTTTCTCGACATTATTTTTTATCTTATCTTGTTAACCTAATCTTACCTTGTCTTATCTTATTAACATCTTATGGTATCCTACCTTATTAACAAATAATACCGTACGAAACACAAGTAAACAAAAATAATGATATTGAATATAAAAAGAATTGTATTGAATATTTTTGGTTCATATTCCCTTCGTTTTCTAGTATAAATTGTGAGATCGACCTATGTAGGTTACGTAGAATCGCATAATGCCGATTTCAGTTCTCGAATCTGGCTTTGCATGCGATTTAAATTCATGATGGCTGGCACAGTGATGAGCTTGTTTCCTGCAATAAACTCCACTTGATGCGAGGAACCAAAATTATACCGCCTACTCTATTTACTCTCTGTATTTAAATTTAATCTTTTATAGGAGTAATCTAAAGCGTAAATTATAACTGTAGATAATTATTTGATGTACAATAACATAGTTACACTGAATTTGTTTTTTTTAATGAGATAAATAAAAACTAACACGAAATTAATTATACTGTTTTTAACCTTCAATTGGTTCTGTTACATCTGATGTATTGGTACGAGTAAACTTTCGATGATACTTTCGTATCATCGAAAGGAATATGCTATCTCCCAGTTTTTTTGTAGCTAAGGATTCAGCGATCTATCCGTGAGTTGAATCGCATATCAATGTGACTAAAAAACTAAATGACTAAAAAATCGCAGGGTTCAAAATATGTCGAAATTTCATGAATGTCACATTTTATCTGTTTTTTTTTCAATGACACCCTAAAACCGGAAAAATACCTCATTTACTTGCAATGCCTCAACAAATGCAAAACTTTCGTATTTTTTTTTTTGAAAATAATTGGTAGAATAAAGATAACATCTTTTGAATTCTTATATTAAATTAGTCGAATAATTATATAAAATTTTGATATGTGGAAAAAAATAAGAAATTATGTTTCTTCTAACTCGCTAAACCATGTGGAATTCTAGTCAAAAATTTAACCCAAAATACCTGAATAATTCTTCAATCAAATTATTCAACATATTTTTCAATATTTTATACATTTTCAGTATTTATTACAAATTATGTATATCGAAGATAGAGTAGACCTATATAACACTTTTATTTTTTTGTTGGTAGAGAGGATAATATATGAGGTTTACAATTATGTTACAATGGATCAATAAGGTAGGTACGTGAAGTGCTATTATGTACATGCATCTTATTTTTTTATTTATTTTAAGCAATATGATTTACAGAAGAATTGGCTATGCTATTCGGTATACAGAACAATAAAACGTGCAGGAAAAACATGTTGAATCCATATCCGTTAGCTCGTCGCATAACTAACTGAGCAAAACGCCCGTATTTAGGGATGCTGATATTTTACTTAGCATATTGGAAGCTGACAGGTATGACGTTCGGTTATATAATTATTATTGGAACAAAGTTCATATACACACACACACAAAGAGTTATACCAACATACAAAAAAAATAGTAGTAAGAATGTTACATATCTAATGATCATTATCATATTATCTGGCATATCTAATGCTGGCGATGGCAAGTTAGTCTTAGCTATTAATCTACCCAGGATATCGAAATGTTAAAATTTAGAGGATTGTAGTAAGAGCTGAATAAAATAGTAATATAAAACCTTTTTTAAATATATTTTTTTGTAATTACTTTAAAACATTTCTATTAATAAATATTAAGAATAGCAAGTTGCTACAATGTGAAGATACTTTTCGAATAAAAAAACCTTTTTATTTTTTTATAATACTCTTCAATTTCGTTATACGATCAAGGTGCCCATTTAATTTCAGAACACTTTTACTTTCGTGACCAGGTATTGGTCGACTTTCGCTGACCTTATTTTGTGTATTAACCCGTTGAGTATGATACGACCAAATCTGGTTCTGAAACAATTGAAGGGCTGAAATTCTAAAGGGTCTAAGTGCCAAAAAGTTAAAGTCGAGATATAACAAAAAAACTGAATAAAACAAACATTTTGTCGAAATTATTATTTATTTCAATTGAAATACAAAGAAAATTATATTCTTAGTCATGAGACTCCGCCGCCAACCTCTCACACCAACAAATATTTAAAGAAAAAGTATTAAAGTTCCAAAGTCCTGAAATGTCCTATGTAGGTAACTGAATAATAATAAAAAGGGTCTAAGTGACATGACAACAGTCCTTTAAAATGTGTATTATCAAGCTTCTGTTTTATTGATCAAATCATCATAAAATGGTTGGTGTTCAGCAGGTATATACGGCATCATCTGTTTTAGGTCAATTAGTTTTTCTTTTGATATGTTATTCTTGGCAGGCAATATTGGAAGTACCATATCCTTCAGTTGAGAGGGCATTTTTCCCTTTTTTAAAATGTTGATGGTGTCCCAAGGTATAGGATCATTGAAAGATTGCATTAAATCAACATATGGTAGCCGGTTTTTCTGGATTCTTATCCATGACACAGTTGATATTTTCAATTTTGTTGTATTCAGGAACTCCGTGGAGGCTTCATTGAGGTCTTTAAAATCATGTTGGTCCAGTGTTATAGGTTCGAATGGGTTTTTGTGACACGATTCACGTATCATTTTTTCGATATCTGCAGGTTCATAGCATTTGACCACTTTTTTTCTCTGTTCTATCTGTGCAAAGTCACGATCACATGACATGAAAGAGTGGCCACTGACCAAGTATTTATGATCTATGATATCGAACACGCCATTGGCAACTAAATAAATAAGAATAAATAACACCATCCGGTTTTTATTCTGGCCTATGCAGTTGTCGCTCCAAATTACTATTTTTTTTTTTAAAGTATTGGCAGACATTATATTTAAAACCTTCAACAGTGAAGAACCAACTTCATTACCTCCTCTTCCGGCATATGATTCATTGCAGAGGCACATGTATGCTTTTTGGTTGTCAGCAATATGAACGCAAAGGTTGTAACACGAGAGCTGTCTGCTATAAAACATCTGACTATGAGTCAATGTCGGTATAAAAATGACTTGTTGCATGTCCATAGCCATTGTCAACGTATCGCTCGTTGGGGATTGGGATTTTACCGAATCCGCTTTCATTGTATTTTGAGCACTTTCAGCTTTACGGTGATGGTTTTCTAGCTCGATAGCAGTATGAGTTTTTTGTCTTCCTTCAGAGCATTTCAGTTTAGCATGAAGAAGATCACACTTTGAACAGGTATCTGTTCGTGGGCGTCCAAACTTCAAATAGGGAAAATGCTTTTTGAAGGTTGTAAAGTAATATCTGTAGGTCACAGGCGAGTCTGGGTATTTTTCTTTGAATGCCAGGTATAAACGGTGAATATTAAGATCGGGGCTTAAATAATATTTTTGAGTTTCATGTCGACTGTAGTGACTTTCTTGAGAAGGGAAAGACTTAATATGATGCAGTACTATCTCGAAAATTTCAGCAGTGAATTTTCTGGGCTTGTTTCCGGATCCCCGCTTGTCTATGAAAATCACTTCTCCGCGCTTCTTTTTTTCCACCAAAGTCTGGACTTTCTTATGCGAAATGGCAAAAACAGCTTGAAAAGTCTGACGGCATACCTGGACATGGTTCCCAGTACCGTCTGGCAGAGTATAAGCTACTGATGTTTGTCTGCGACTGTCTACAGCGTTGGTGTATGTACCGTGTCGCCTTCTTCCAACTGGAGTTATTTGAATGAGCCCGAGAAGATATGTTCCTTGCTTAATAGCGTCTCCAATTCTATAGTATTCCATCATAAGGGTTTCTCTCCTCTCGTGTAAAATTTGCCCACAATGAAATTTACACTTGCAGGCAACCTGAAATAATAATATAGTTTTTAAATAGAAGCACATTATCCAGTGAATGAAAACCACCTTACATTATTTAATTACTAACAGACGAAACGTCGCGTATATTTGCCCAACGATGCTACGCAACTGTAAGTTATTAAATAATGATTATTAAAAAATAATACTAACCTCTTTCAGCGTTTTCTTTGGAATTTTAATCTTTTTTGATGTTATATACTCCTCCCCGCACAAACGACGCTTCTTCCGTTGAATTTTCACATTCTCTTTCCGATTTTTCGCAACATGTGTGTCTGAAGTCGAAGGCACCGGCGTAACGTCCATCTCCATAAACTTGTTAATTGCCACTGAACGATAGAAAAGACGGCGCCGCCGCGTACCGGTCGCAGCTTGCGCCAGAGCACACACACTCGCCTTTCCGATGCACACGCATAGTGGAACATAGACCCGCTCCTTGCTTTAACAGCTTGTGTGTAGTAGTGGGGCGGAGTTAGACACTTAGACTCTTTTATACGACATTGGGCTTGGCACATTGATTGTATTTCCGTGAAAATATCGGTTTGAGATTTTTTGGCACTTAGACCCTTTAGAATTTCAGCCCTTCAATTATCCGTTGAGTATGATACGACCAGATCTGGTTCCGCGTTTTTTTCACTTCTTTGACGTTCTCATATTTATTCATAATTATCTAATTGTTTTACAAAATGATATTTCAATATTCTATATTCGAAATTTCAATGCAATCATTGTGCAGTTGTTCTTTTTATGATTGGTGTAGTAGGTAGTTTCGTAGTTATAGTACTTTAAGTCGATGTCGCCGAAAATCCTGCAAAAGAGACAGATGCATCCATGAAAATACCCATTTACTCCAAGGGTTAAGGATCAAGTCCTTTGTTTGTCGACATGTTTATTAAAATGTATGCTTATGCATTAAACGTAAAGTTGTCTATCATCTAGAACCACTGCCTCTTCATCATCTGTAATTGTTGAATGTTTTTAAAATTACTTTTTGAGATCCGTTAAGTTTTTCAATGAGCGTGAAGACATTACCACCCCACGAATGGTTTAATGTAGATAGGGCAAAGTTGTCAATATTTAAAGTGTTTGTATCTAAAACTCACCTCAGCCTTTCAAACGTTTATACGAGCTTTCTCGTTCTATTATTCACATTTTTGATATATACGTCCCAACTGAAGTGATAATCTAATAGTACCCTTGTACATTTCAATAATGAAATACCTCTTATAAAAATGGACATAAGATTATTTTTAATGTTACTAATATGGACCGTAATAATCTTTATGAACAAAATACATTTTACACATTAAAAAGTCTCTTGCCGAAAATGTTGTTTTCTCCTTAATTAATAGACTGAGGCAATGTACTTCAACGATGCTAAACGAACACTCGTTAGAAGTTTCAACTGTGATATCATTGTAAATTTTGTTATGTCCTCTGTCGAATCGTCAACAAACAATTCGTTCTTTAATAATAACACTTCCTAATGTGTTACTAATGTGTTAATTAATATTGTTATTGTCATTTTTTATATTTTGTTTTTGGTCTATTGTAAAACACTCATTACTAAAAAATATAATCAATTTTAATTCGAGAAAATACTTGCACTAATTCTCAGAGGTTATCGGTTTTGTTCTTCAACCACATGAAATAAAATGATAGTACAAAGTGAACCATTTATTTTTTCGCTGCGAAAAACCCCCAAAGCTCGGAAGACCATTTTTTCCTACCTATTTGAGGTGAAACTTTCGTGGAAAGCGGTATTATTCGGGAACTCGATGAGGTAAGTAATCATACAGCGGCCGCCCAGACTATTAATAGATGTGACTTATATGATACGCTAAGTAATTTCAGGACTTAAAATGTTATCCAAAAATCTTAAGAAAAATAATCCTTCACAAATGCCTAAATGAAATGACTCCCAAGCAAAACAAAAATAGGAGAACCTAGTTAAATAATGAGATTTGATTTAATTAATTTATAATAACATTATTAACGAGGTATCATATCCAGAATAGGATAATAAAAAAAAACACGAAACTTAATGATACTATTAATTCACTATTAAAATAATTAAACCTAATCTAGCTTTCCGGTAGCGGGAGTAAAAAAAATGTATCCAAAAGAGCTCCTTTATTGGCTAGATGAGAGAAAAGGCACCCCGATAAAATTAGTTAATTGAGCATAAAACTTTTACGACAATTCCTAAATTGATTGTGACGTCCGTCTAATTAAGTTTAGTGGCTTTTATAAACGTGCATACTCGAGATAACGCTTGCGTGTGAAAGTTGGTAGCTTATTGGAAGGGTTATGCTACGAGTTGTCACATTTATTTTAGTTAGTGTTATCATCATCTACAAGAGCCTGAATAAAATATTGTGCTAGCCTTATTCACTGAAGTACTTGATATAAAATAACCATCTTCTGCCCATTATTTGGTGATTCTTGACTTAAGTACAATATGTATTCCTTCATAATTATGAAGGAAATCCAAAACCACTAAATAAAGTAAACATAATATGGAAAATATGATGAAACATGTCCCTCTTCAAAAAATATTATATAAATACCAGTCATACAACTTTACGATTAAAAAAGGGGGGGTATGTGTTTACATTTTGCAACTTATCATTAGATACAACCGGTTAGCCACCGGTTCCGAGTGATATTGACGCCCCAAGTGCGCTAAGGGCCCGCGATAAATTCGAATACGAATTGCCGCTGCAGGAGGTAAAGACCGCGCAAGCGACTTCGAATTCGTAATAAGATTGAAGGATGTATACATATTTCTAAATATATGTATGGTAGTAAGGACGCGAGAATGCCCGACTGGTTGGCAGTTAGGACGGTACCGGCCATATCTATAGAGCATATTCTTATGAATAAATATGAGATGTATAATTTTTAGAACATGTTTCATTTTAGTGTGGACACTTTCTTTAACAAGATTTTTCTAAGCAAATTTGGCTTTTACTTAACCGAATAGACGGTTTGTGAACCGAAAATTCGCCGGATACCGAATAAGTATATTAATGAAGGATTTCCAGTTTAGCTGAATTCTTTTTGGTATTCGGCTCATCACTATTACACACTGATCCCATGATCGAATGGGTATTGGTCAGAAATGATGATCAGAAGCGAAGGAAAAGTCGTTATTTAGCCAAGGAAACGCACTTAATCAATGCCTTCCATCAAACCGGCTGCGGCTTCATTGTCTGTGCGGGCGGCCTTATAACTCATATTAACGCTTCCGAAGCAAAAGTATGTAAGTTCACATTTTGGCCACCGTAAAATATTCTTTGTCTGAGACTGCTCGTCTTCTGACTGCTTACTGTCTATATCATGCTTACTAAGTAATTCATAATCCTCATCTAATTCATCAATCTCATCAGTCGTTGCAGCCGCTGAAACTCGACGAAAAGCAACTTCATGACTCACTGATATATTGGGTGTGTGAATATGACTCCGTCCTTTCGCAATAGATGTCGTACTGCTTAGGTGTATTATGAAATATCAATAAATGTATCAGATAGTGCTTGATGTCAGCTTTCAAAGACAGTATGTGACATTTGGTTGAAGTATAAACAAATAACATTTTTAACTCGTTGAAAATGTCGAATTTTATTGCAAATAAACATCATTTGCGGGAAGTTTTATTACATTATTTTATTGCAAAATAAAGTGCAGCGTAAACGTATCATTTCCTTGTGAAAATTTGCGGTGAACATGGTCCATAGAATAAAACTTGCAAAGAATGGTTTCGTTGATTTAAAAATGATGATTTTTGCATTGAAAATAAAGAGAATGGAAAATCACCCAAGAAATTTGAATATGTTAAATTAGAAATATTATTTGCTCAATATTCTAGTCAAACACAATCAGAAATTGCTAAAGCATAAATTGTTAATACATTAACTGTTGCAAATCGTTTAAAAACGATGGGAAAGGATCCTAAAGTTAGTAACTGGGTTTCATTTTAATTAAAACAAAGAGACATCGAACGTCGAAAAACCATTTGTGAAATGCTGCTTCAAAGACAAAAAGAAAGGAGTTTTTGCATCAAATAGCTATTGGAAATGAAAAATGGATTTATTATAAGAATTAGAAAAGTAAAACAGCTTGGGTAAAACCTGGTGAAGCTGATCCATCACAACCAAAGCGAGATGTTCAATGCAATAAGGTTATACTCTGTATCTGGTGGGATCAGAAATGTGTGGTATATTATGAACTGCTGGAATCAGGTAAAACTGGCAATGATGCTATCTACCGATGGCAACTAATGCATTTGAAGCGAGCTAAAGAGGAAAAACAACCGGAATGGGCGAACATACATTGTATAACAAATTCATTTTTCTGCATGACAATGTTAAACCACATGTTGCAAACGTTGTGAAAACAATATTAAAAGGACAGGACTGGAAAGTTCTACCCCACCTGCCGTATTCACTAGACATAGTTCCTTCAGATTACTATTTATTCCGGTCGATGCATTCGTCTCTTTCTGAACATCGGTTCAGTTCTCGCGCAGAGATCGAAAATTAGCTTATTGATTTGATCGCCTCCCAGGACCAGGATTTCCCACATAGGGAATCCGTAAATTGTCAAAAAGATTGTTGAAAGTTGTAGCTGCAGATAGAGCATACTTTCAATAAATAATCCTTTATCTTCTAAACAAGCAAATGTGTTTTATTTTAACAAAAAAAGACAGAGTCATATACACACCCAATAATTTGTGACTGCTACAAGCAGCATTCACCTCGTTGATAGCTCAAATGCCACCTCGGAATTCAATATGCCTACGATATATTCATCTGTTAATGATATTTGGTGTGGGTCAAATTGACATGTGGTTAATACAGGAGGGTTAATAAAAGCTAATCCATTCATGACCGGAGTTATTTCAACGTCCGTAGAAATTACAGTTATTTAAATTTTCTTACGTTCTATCTAACTAAACTATCCTATTAAAAACGTCAAAAATATGAAATATTTAAGTTGGGTAAGAATTTTTAAAAAGTTATTCACAAGTGTGCATATATTTTGATAGTAGGTACGTAAATTTTAATGTTTTTAGTAGAAGCGTTTTAAAAAACCTAAGAAGTTTGCTACTACATACGGGGGCGTTTTAAAAAAATAAATAAAGAGTTACAAGCTCTTCGGAACCACATAATATTGAATACTCGCAGCACCAGTTATTAAGTTATAAAAAAACAAGAACTAATTTTCTTGTGTTTTGTTTAAAAAAGAGACATTTGTTTGCGTCCTGTCCGAACTCGTTAGCAAAAAAAGAAGAAATAGGCATCTGTTGGCGTTTGCCGTAGCCCCGCCCTTAACCAAGAAACGAACCGCGCCACTAGAGGGTTTGCAATGGAACCCAATCGGGTTCGCCGGGTGCCGGTCGAAAGAGGGTGCTCATCGATTTCATTTATGAAATTAATATTCAGATTCAGTCCTTAGCTACTTGCTGGGAAGTATTATGAATACACGACCGATTATTTTCTTTTTTTTTACGATTATTTTTATTATTATTATAACTTTCAGAATGTTGCAGAAGTAATATATTAAATTTCGATTTATATTTACATAGGTACCATTTTAAGTCTTTCAGCGTTTTGCCTCTTAGGTGATTTTGTATTGTTCATTACACGACGTCCATAAGCGTTACGTGTGCGGTTGCAATGTGTTTGTTTTCCAGCTACTTGATTCCGTGGGCGTCTCTTAACGATTTATTGAGTATATCTACCAGAACAATTAGACGATAATGAACCCAGAATAAAGCTAAAGCAAATAAACGCTAATGGAAAATTCAATTTCCAAAAGGGTGAAAGGACAATCAAACCCATACAGCGATGCATAGCACTAAACTGTATTTATCACCACCTTACTTTGGGCTATTTTTTATTGATATGCAATTGAGAGGGGAGCGGGTCATTAGGAGTTTGCGTGTATAGATATCAATATCGTGCGGAGATATTTTACTAGTAATTTGTAACATTTTAGCTGACGTCACTATTGAAACATTCGAGGGAGCGTACTCAGGTTAAATTCTGGTACGTCTGTTAAAAAAACATATATTATACTCACCATTATTTATTATTTTCGTATAAATATATGTATGTGTATGTGTGCATACATGGATATATATTTTATCTATAGATGTATATAAGTATCTATCCATATTTGTATATGAGTAAATATTTGTAGTTTTAAAAATAAGTACTAATTATAGATTAAGTTGACAGTGCACACTTAATATCATCATTAAAAGTCTGCCTTAGAACAGGCCTAGGCCTAGTTAGGCGACTGTGTCAATCATAAAAATAATGTCGCATCAATTTCTTGCTAACATCTTAATCAAATATGACATTAACTTTTTACTAAATGTGTTACTACTAAATAAATAAATTAATAATAAAGTATTATTAAAAGAATTATGTCAATTTTTTATTTTATTTTATTTTATTCAAACAAAAGAGGAAAACAGCGCTCGGGTCTTAAGTTAATAAATAATAATAACAATATTACGGCCAAAATAGTCTTCTGATAATATACAGTTTACATATGTGCTTGATGTTGTGTAATAATATTTATATATTATGTTATATAATCATGTTCTCTCGATTTGTGAGTGTGTATGATAGAGTAGGATGAGTGTGTTTATATGTGTGATTGTAATGTGTGTTTAATGGGTGTGTGTAAGTACATCTACGTGTATATGTCATAGTTGTGTATATATGAGAGTGTGTGATTCTGCACAGGTATGTATCTGTTCAAGCTTTTATGGTCGAAGTATACCTTTCTACACGAGAAAAGTATTAAGCAATTTTGGTTATATTCAAACATTTCGATATAAACTGTTTTAAACCCACAATAATATATACCTACGAATAACTTCGGGTAAACGAATACATTTCGACTTTTTCATATTTTTTTTATTTAAAGTAAAGCACGAGGTATACATCTATGTATGTTTTCAGTTTTATATTCCATAATAACGTCTAAACGCTCACACCCATTTAGAAGTATGTGGTATTGTTAGAATCGTTATGTCGTCCCGAGTGTCATAGGGCACCTTATCTGTCCAAGTAAGTTTTTATCTAAATATCCATATCTCCAAATGTCCATAAATTAACATTAATACATAGTGGTTAGTGTCAAATAAAATGCCTGAATTAACATTATTAGATAGTGGTTAGTGTCAAATAAAATGCCTGATTCAGTAAATTTCGAAAATCTGTACGTATCTCTGTGGATAAATATATAAAACACAAATATTTCATAAAAAACCGTAGTAAAAATAATTATAAATTCAGTAGTTCACTTTTTGTAACGGCAGTCGTGTTTTAATTCCATTTGATATGTTTACTTTTTTCACTATTGCGAAAACTAATTTTAATATATACGAGGAAAATCTCGATTTTCTTCCTACTCTTTGCGTCGTAAATATTTTAACATATTATTACCAAATCCTAGCTATAATCTGTGATGACGCGCTCTCAAAATTGGCCAGTTTAAAAATCCGCCTCTTCTCGATGTCTACGTAGGCTGGAAATCTAATGTCGAGTATTCACATATCGAATGTTGTAATTACGGACGCCTCCTCTAATGAAACAAAGAACGTCGTAAGGCATGCCGGGTGTAAATTCACCACTGTTACGCCGCTAGAGCGTTCAATTCAGGCTTTCGCGACAATAAAACTGTGTTGCCATGGAGAGCCTACTGCAGAGGTGGTAACTTGTTCGAGTAATCGAGAAGATTATTCGATAACGAAATAGCACGTACTAGGATAATTGTTGTAGTAGGATAATTGTTTACATTGTGATATTGTCACACATTTTACATTTATTTAAAAATTTATTGTTTGATGGCAAAAGACGTATCGGGGAGATAGTATTACTGTTATATCACATAATATCCTAAATTCTCCAGACAGCATAAAATAATTTCATTTCAATATTCGTAGAGAGCATACAAAATCACATGTTATTGTTGTATTGAGGACATGATTAATTTTATCTGGCCACAATAAAATCGAAAACGGATTAAAAGTATCAGTCCTCGTTTCCTACTCTCAGGGCTTGATAGCCGCAAAGCGCTCGATCAAGTATACATTATTTTTTCGGAGGACTCGATAACTAGTATTGAACGATCCCATCTTAAAGCGTTTTGGGGATATGCATTTTTTAACATCCCCTACACTAGGTTCATATCCATCTGTAGTGTCGCTGAACCCTCTAAGACGTTTTCCTTTATTACCTTCGAGAATTACTCCTTTCATTACTGAAGAGGACTTGCTACGAGTATTAGGGTAGTAAGTAAGAATTTAAAATATACAAACCAACATTGGCGGTACTATCATAGAAGCCTTAAAGCCTGGCTTGACTAATTCTGAGAAGAGTCAGAGTATTAAATTAACCCCTCAAATGAATGGCGATTAGCTCGGGCTGCGTACGGCAAAATGTATATAAATTTATATTTACATTTACATTTACATAGAGCGGGGTTTACTATAGAGCTATTGCATTACTATAGAGCGGATTACTATAAAGCGGCGCACATTTACATTTATATTTATATTTATATAAATTTATATACATTTTGTATACATTTTGCCAAGGCATCCCTTAAGGGACGCCTCATATTTGAGGGGTTAAATAAACCAATCGAATTCTTTAAAACGTACATACGCGTTTAATACAGCGATTCAATGCAAGCGAACACACAGAACCTGGTGTACGAAAAATGTCCCGTTTAATTTTAAAGCTTTGACAAAGTCCGCACTTATCACTTCCTCGGGCAATGCATTCCAAGTGATCACTACAAGATTTTTTAACCCTTGGAGTAAATGGGTATTTTCATGGAATCATCTGTCACTTTTGCAGGATTTTCGGCGACATCGACGGCGCTCGACTTCAAGGACTATAACTACGAAACTACTACACCAATCATAAAAAGAACAACTGCACAATGATGGCATTGAAATTTCGAATATAGAATATTGAAATATCATTTTGTAAAACAATTGGATAATTATGAATAAATATGAGAACTTCAAAGAAGTGAAAAAAACTCGCCATTTCTGCCGTATAATTGTGTTACGAGAAAATACGGAAGTCTATTGAGAAATTGTAAATACTTACGTCATCTGTATTATATTCTTTATCAAAACTATTATTTCGTTTTACTTATTAGCATACAAAAATATTTAGATATTAGCTCATGAAAACCACGAAAATTTTTGATGAATCATCGAGTATTTTTTTTTATGTATGTTTTATTTATGAATGATTAGAGGCTCTTTTTATTTGAAATTGTGTTGAAATCAGTCGACTACTATATCATACTATGCTATAAATAGAACAAAAACCTCCAGTTTGTTTTATAGATATAGAAAACTAAATATGTTTCAAATCTGTCCTCAAAAAAGCAGTACTATTTTTGAACCGTCATAATTCCGAAGTCTTTAATACTTTTTGAAATTTATTGAAATATTGGCGCTTGTTATATGTCCAATAAGTAATTATTATACTCTAAACAGTCACGTTTCATAGTAAAAATAATAATAAATAATACTGGAAGTTTGCAATAATTCCCATACAAAAAGCTGAAAGCCGCTAGTGATGGGCAAACACATTTGATAATATCGATAAAATTTGCAGTGGTTGTAATAACATAATTTGTTACGCAATCTTTGCAGAATATAAATTCTTTCATTATTTTACGTATAAACTTAATAAAAAAAAAAAATTGTTACAAAAATACAAAAAAAAAATATTTACCAAAAAATCATACGAAGAAATAAAACACGATTTTCCCACAAATCAAACATATTTTTTTTTTGTTATGACTTACAACTGATTCGAAAATGGCCACTCTGAGAAGAATCAGTAAGCAAATCAAGAGGAAACCTATTTTTAATGTTAGGTATACAAAACAATTACATAATATACCTACCAAAGATAATACAGTACAATTTTAGCCAACAGACTTTTTACAACCACTATCATTTTTTCATCGTTAGGTATAAAAATATATATGTGTGAAACTAAAATAAGATAATGATAGATTCATTAATTCATTCATTCATAATCGGTCTTAGATTCATTCATTCATTCATTCATAATCGGTCTTAGATTCAGCTGCTTTATCTTCGGTAGTTAGTTTTAGTGCGGAAAAGTGACAACCGTTCATTTTACATTCGACGCGCAGAAAGTCGTCCGTGTGAAATGTATCACATGTATCACTAAAACAAATGTATCACAAAATATATGTGTGAAACTAAAATAAGATAATCATTGAACATAATAATTTAGACAATTACCACATTAGTTCTACTTCGCTAACAAATTTTGTAAGTTGTACATATAAAGTAGATCGAAGCTAACATAGCTCGTAAGTTGTACATATAATCTAGATCGTAAGAACATAGTAAAATCAAACTAACACGCGAATAACCTGCGGGACTACAATAGTTCTGCGGGACTACAATAGTACAGGACTTTAGTTTACGAAGAAACGCAATCAATCGAGCCATTATAAAGATAATACATTGCATTTTAGAAAATAAAAGGTAGAGGTGGAGGTACTCGATGGGATGGTCCTGGCTGTGGCGAGCGAGATGTCCACCGCGGAGATGACGTCTAAAAGATACAAGAATTCCGTGAATCTCCAAAATCAATTTGCCAAACTATATTTATTATATATACAAACCGTTCTAAGCTGCGACGACAACAGACGGGACAGTCCAGGCGACCATGGCGGAGACGTCTAGAAGATACAAGAATTCCGTTAGTTGTATGTAATAAAATCTTCAAATCAATTTCTTTATAATACTTTGATACCTCTCTAACGACAGCAGCGAGTAAGGGATCGGGCGGCGGCGGTGAGTGGTGGAGATCTGGGTGGGCATCCGACAGGTCGCTGAAATTTAGAAAAAAAACACAAAAGAGCAGAATATGAAATGAACGATCGACGATTCTGTCGAACTTATAGCCGTCGGAATAAGGTTGAACGCATTTCAAGCGGTCTTAAATTCAGCTGCTTTATCTTCGGTAGTTAGTTTTAGTGCGGAAAAGTGACAACCGTTCATTTTACATTCGACGCGCAGAAAGTCGTCCGTGTGAAATGTATCACAAAATGTATCACATGTATCACTGAAACAAATGTATCACAAAATATATGTGTGAAACTAAAATAAGATAATCATTGAACATAATAATTTAGACAATTACCACATTAGTTCTACTTCGCTAACAAATTTTGTAAGTTGTACATATAAAGTAGATCGAAGCTAACATAGCTCGTAAGTTGTACATATAATCTAGATCGTAAGAACATAGTAAAATCAAACTAACACGCGAATAACCTGCGGGACTACAATAGTTCTGCGGGACTACAATAGTACAGGACTTTAGTTTACGAAGAAACGCAATCAATCGAGCCATTATAAAGATAATACATTGCATTTTAGAAAATAAAAGGTAGAGGTGGAGGTACTCGATGGGACGGTCCTGGCTGTGGCGAGCGAGATCTCGACCGCGGAGATGACGTCTAAAAGATACAAGAATTCCGTGAATCTCCAAAATCAATTTGCCAAACTATATTTATTATATATACAAACCGTTCTAAGCTGCGACGACAACAGACGGGACAGTCCAGGCGACCATGGCGGAGACGTCTAGAAGATACAAGAATTCCGTTAGTTGTATGTAATAAAATCTTCAAATCAATTTCTTTATAATACTTTGATACCTCTCTAACGACAGCAGCGAGTAAGGGATCGGGCGGCGGCGGTGAGTGGTGGAGACCTGGGTGGGCATCCGACAGGTTGCTGAAGTTTAGAAAAAAAACACAAAAAATTAATAATAAATCTATGATAATAAAATCATACAGAAGTCTGAAGAGTAGTCGACAATGGAAAAGCCCTCGATTCAGTCAAGACATCTTGCGCGTACTATTCAAAATGTATGGATAAAGTTAGCACAAAGAACAACCTAAATGAAGAAAAAAGAATTACACTCATACAGTAGAATCCGAATATAACGACTTCGTTTATAACGGCTAACCGGTTTTAGCGACGAAAATGCAAACTGAAGTTAGGTTTCATATCCACTCCACAGGGCACTGCATATGTTGTGCAACGGGCGCAACAACGCCAGTAATAAATATTTATATGCATAGAATGTAGGTACATTATGTACAGTATCTCGGATCAAACAGTAATACATACATTACCTATGTATTTATGTATGACATGTGCAATGTTCAGGAGCACGCAGGCGCACAGAGACTCCGCTCGACAACAGACCACGAGAAATCTTGTTCGACCCGCTGCGCGGGAAGAACAGAATAGACATTTAGAAAATAAGATTTATTGTATTTTATGTACGTAGGTTATATTTTACTGTAAAATAAAGATTGATGTATTATTGTGTTTGTACCTAGGTTAATTACTTATATACTTGTTATGTCTGATTCTATTGTAAAATTGTTTTTGTTATGCACCTTGTACCTAGGCTAAGATTTCATGTATGTAAATTTATAGTGTGTCACTCAAAAAGATTATCGAAAAATAATATGCCGTGTTGGCACTTGTGGTAAAAGAGAAAGACTGAGGCGTATCGAGGCTTGCAGCAGGTGTCGTGGCCGCCCGTTACAGGGCAAGCGGCGACAAAGCGGTGGACCTCTTTTTACAGTCCTGGGTCCACACAGCGCTAGGTCGGTCCGCGCCACAGGGCACTGCATATGTTGTGCAACGGGCGCAACAACGCCAGTAATAAATATTTATATGCATAGAATGTAGGTACATTATGTACAGTATCTCGGATCAAACAGTAATACATACATTACCTATGTATTTATGTATGATATTTGCAATGTTCAGGAGCACGCAGGCGCACAGAGACGCCGCTCGACAACAGACCACGAGAGATGTTATGTATATTCAATGGCAATTTTGAATAATTTAATCAGCCATATGTTTATTTGTTTATATGATAAAATTGTAATTCACTTACATTCGCCTTTCAGTGCCAGATGGACTCAACCAGTACATCTCTAAAAGCGGCGACAGATCTCCAAAGCCGATGTACTGGTCTCCGTCTTCCGCTTCCTCGTATGTCTCCACCATCAGTTCTTCCACGGGCCCCATACTTCCATCGCTGCTCTCATCCTCAGAAGACTGCTCCTCCACCAGGTCTAGGATTCTGTCCCGTCGCGATGATGCCATCTAATTGATGAAACGATAACGAAATTTATTGAAAAATAACAAAATTGAATTCGAAAACTTTCTAACTGTTTTTTTTCACTAAATATGCAGTTATGTCAAAAAAGTTATATATACTTTTCTACTTTATTTTATATATTCTATAATTCCCGATATAAAGAAATCCAACTGTTATGAAATTACGAAATTTTATCGAAAAAAACTGAGGTTATGTTTTTATCGTATAAAATATCGATTTTTTTATAGAATCCTCTTTTACCCACCCGCAAAAAATGATAAAAAACACGAATTTTAGTATTTTTAGCGGGAATCTTCGAATGCTGAAAAACCTGGCTTTCGAGAAATCAACCATTATCAAAAAAATATTACTTATTGCATAAGTTATATACGGGGAAAACATAATCACATATATTTCCGCGCGATATATCCAAACATTTCTGAGATATCTAGAGAGATTATGCGAGAATCACAAAAAAACATTTATGAAAATTGTAATGGCGGATATTAGGATTTGCGACGCGACATTGAAAGACCCGAAATACTTCATATACACGATAAATGGTACATCTAATCAGTTTAGGGGGACTATATGATGTTGTAGAAATGTTTTTACTTACGATTCGTTCAAAAACATGCCGAAATCCACTCGAAAACCGTTTTTAAAATGCCGACACACGCAAGTCGTATTTGACGTTTCGAGTTGCCGCGTTCGAAGTGGTGCGTTCGACTTCGCGCGTTCCGTAATAATACTTCACATGGACTACGCAGTTACTGCGGCGCATGATAACAGAGAGAATTTAATTCTGTACCCGATCTGCCATACGCATGAAAGAGACAAAATGCTTTCGATGGTAAACAAAGCGTTCGAAAGCGCGCGCGCCGAGTGGAACCAAATTCGGTCGTATCAGATTCAAGGGATAAAAGTGTCAGAACCAAATTTGGTCGTATCATACTCAAAGGGTTAAACAGTTTTTCCTGGGGTTCGACGCTGCGATTGCCTTACTAAATTTCCACGAGTGTCCACGCAGTTGCTTGTTGGTGTTCATAGTATATTTGTTTTTGCGTTTGGGCACACTATAAAATAACCATGAAGCATTTTGTATCTTTCTATCAGATCCCTCGCTGCCTAGGTCTCTCTAATTTTTGAGTTCCTCTAAACGAAATTATGTCAGGTTTGTTCTTCAGTGATAGCACTAACTTCGTTGCCCTTCTCTGAACTCTTTCCAGGAGCTGTATATCTGATATCTTTCCTAAAGTACGGATTCCATACCTGGTGGAATCATTCGAGGAGTGAACGAACGTAGGTTGTATAGAGCTTGAGGAGAATATCTGGTAATAATAAGCCTTTTTTATGTATAAGTAGATATATGAATGCTGTTATAAAATTATCTACCCCCCTCGTCGATTTCTGCTTATCATATTATCGTCCACGAGTATGCTTGGATTCTGAGTGAGTTTAGCTCATAGTGCTAGCCAGTTGCCATTCCTTGGCTCGCAATGAATCCTCGCGAATAGTAAATCTGTCGCGGCCCCCCGAGAGGTGGGAGGCACAATGGAGGTGCGCGACAAAAAGGCGGAATGTCTCCGGGAGTTATTAAGCGCGGGAAGCGCAGATTAAAACGTGACGTATCACCTCGACACATCGCGCCGCGATAACTTCCTTGTCGCCGCAGCGGCGAATGCGGTACTCGATACGCCGTCTATTCAACCGCCTCCACGATCGACCGTTCAATACTCTCCCATTGTGATTAGGTTAAATGCCACCCGGTCTGGACTCCACCTTGAAATTCCTACAGATTTGACTTTAGATGACTATGAAACCAGACAATATGCTTATCTAACTCTCTTTATCTAGGAATAGCGTCGTAAGTACACTAACTGGGAGTACAAGGGAGGCCAACCCAGCTACACTTAGAACCTCAGCTTTGGGCGTAAGCATCTTCGCAGCAGAATAAGCTGCTCCAGTATCAAGTAGATCAAAACACGCAAAAAGTGAACTATGCTGTTTCAAAGGACATTATAGCTCCTTGTTCTTGACTGAACCTTCACTTCAATTCAGTCAACAGGCAGCCAAGGCGGTCTTTACATGTACATTGTATATACATATACGTAGTCTATATCGCAAAATAACTGATGCGTTTATATAATGGCTGATGCAATTAACGCCTCCCTAATAATGTGTATGTGTTTGTTCGTCCTGAAGGCAGAAGTTTATGTTTTAACACTTTCTACAACTGTGTTCAGTTTTCGTGCTTTAGAGCCTCCAAAGTAGACTGCAGGGTTGTACAAATATGTTGTTACCGTAGTAATTGGGCTGATGTAAGTGATTCAGTCGAATTATTTCATTTTGTAAATTTGACTTGTCTATATACACCATACTGGTACAGCTGTACAAGAACACCATGCGGTACCAGCATGGTGTCCTTAGTTTGACAAATCCTAAATATTTACGGTTTTCACTTTAGCAAGATGTACCTGAGAAGCTTCTGGAACTTCTGCCTGAGCTAACCTCCTGGGAAGCCCTTGAAATTTAAGGTGAGCATCTGCACAACTCTGCCCACCATATGGACAGGCCTATGCATTGAAGATAGTGATTGACTTCACACCAGTCCACCGTTTTACCCCGTTACATAACCCTGTAGCCGTTTTATCATATATGTCATTTCCCCACGTGACTCCAAGGTGAACATGTGCCTAACCTTCCTCACCTTACGGGGACCGATGCATCGAAGATAGCGATTGACGTCACAACAGTGCAACGTTTCAGAAAAAGAAGACTATCGCGGTTGTTTGATATTATAAATAAGATAAAAACGAGTTTACCGCTTAAAGTTTGTAAAACCTAACGTTTCGGCGATATTAAAACCGCGGTTGTCCAGGGTAGACAGTCAGCCTTGGACAACGGCGGTTGCCACATCGCCGAAACGTCGGTTGTAACAAATTTGACGCAGTAAATTCGTTTTTATCTTGTACATAGTGTAACGTATTCACCCCGTTCGATAACTCTGTCGCCGTGTTATCAGATATGTCATTTTCCCACGTGACTCTAACGTAGAATCAAATTTAATTCCGCGGTAAATCACAAATAGCTACGAAACGGCTCGGCCGCGGCACAGCGCGGCGCGGCGCGCTCAGCATGGAGTGGCGCGATGGCGGTTTGGATTTATGATGGTGGCTGCGATCGCGCAAGTGGTGCTATCTCGGTCGCTTTAGCGCCGCGAGACGTGACGCTAAAATGCTAAATACTTTTACGGCGGACACCTCATATTTTCTCGACAATCGTGTCACGTCTGTCCACGACCGGGTTTATCTCGACCCGTGGGCCTCACGGAGCCGCTGCGATGCATAAGCCAGAATGAATTCCACCGCACCGATATGAATTCCAGGTCATTTGTTTTGGAATTAATAGAGCCTGAAATCATAGGGACGATTCAGCTGCAGAAGTGTACACCTGCTTCCGGCCCGGCCGCGTCGCGTTGCTATATAATTTTATTTTCATGTTCAAAATTTTGACACTTGTTTCAATGTTTGGGACACATACCATTTCGTGCCTCCTTAATGCACATGTACACTGACTACTATAAGAAATTTTCAAGATTGTATAATAAAATTATGATGTAACTAAAACTGTTTAACACAGCGTTTCACTTTTTGAAGTGAAACGCGGAAACTAAATTGGTATAAAAAAAAAACAAAAAAGTATAGTAGGTGTAAAGAATAGAGTACCCAAGAATTCCTATGCGTTTTTCCCTGAGGTACATTTTCAACAATTTGGAAAGAAAGAAAAACACAACCTTGTACAACATTTAGTAATGTTATTCAGTGATTTTCAGTGAAATGATATTCAGTGAAAAATTTCTGGTTCCTGTCGAGGCAAAGAACATTTAACAATCCACCCGAAATAGGTTATGGGATGAAAGTGCGAAGAGATTCAAATTGGTTCCGTTTTGTCATTTCATAAGCGCCGGGCCTTTACCCGAGATAAATCGATGTATTTATAACTTTTGCGGTGACACAAAGTGTCGAAGGCTAGAAAAAATAGATAAATCAAATTGAATCAAGATGCCCTAAATGCCAATCCTCCATTGAAACGGACGGATCACTTACCTGGATACTAGAAACACACTGCACTACATATGTTTACGTGAAGGGGCTTCTAAACACCTTGCATGGGACTATAGAGCCCTTTCCTAAAAGACTACTTGAAAAAATATTATATTTTATGCAAAGCTTCATTATTTATTTAGAATCTACTTGGATTTGATTTTATTTTTAACATTAATAAAAAAATAAATAATAATATTGAACTCTCACATCTGTCAACAGAGAACTGTCAAATATATGATATTTGAGGTTATAGTATTTCGCGTTTAAGGAACATAAAGTATTTGAACCTACAAAACCAACGAAATGGTCATAAAACTGAAAAAAACCCTACAAATAACATGCAATGCAATACAAATACAATGCACGAAAAGTTGTTTTTGTTACAACTGATCACTATAAGATTCTCAAACTTCCATACTCGTAAATTTGAAATATTTTGCATTTATTTTTAATTGAAAATTTTACGTTTTCAAATTCACCATTTATATTTTTTGAAGGTAGTAGAAGTTCTTTCATTTCTTCCTCGGGTGTAGTGTTAAGTATCGGACGTAGGGGACTATGACTGCGATTCTCTACTACTTGGTCTAGAAGACCATTATGTGGAAGGTTCGACTTCGCAGCCATGGCATGATTAGGAGAAATAGTGTGATGGTTTTACTTTGCCTTTCTCAACAAATCCATCATCTTCCTCATTAAGTACGTTTCATACCCGTTGTTGGGGTTGATTACAATAAGGGCAATCCTTACGTTGCAGACAACAACAAGGAATAAATACTCCGACGTCATTTCGTTCCACTGTCTTAATTTGTTCACCAAGAGTGCCGTCACCTCTCTGACCTATGAATTTCCCTTTTATACCAAATCCAACACAGACAGGGCCATTTTTTGGGGTCTGTATACCCATAGAATCGGGATATAAGCAAGCGGACTAAGGTTAGGCTGGTTCGAGCTCTGGTTTTCTCCATCTTTATCTATGCATCGGAGACATGGACCCTGAAGGCTCGGATATGAAAATTAGTGGGGATTGATAATTCCTACAAAAAAGTAAGTGACAGCATATGCATAACTTTTATATTTAAGTCACAAAAAGTAGTTTTTTTTTATAAAAAAATCGGTAGGTCATATATATTGATCATATTATAAACAATTATGAATTCTTATCAAAATAAGTAAATTTATCGTCTAAGTCTAGTTTTAAGTGTTTAAAACTAAAATAATTTTCCTTTTACTGCACATAATTTCCTTTTTACTGCATAAATGGTTAAAGAGATAATACGACACAGGTATGGAACCGCGACTGTATCTCGGGTTGGAACATCTGAAAGACAATATATTTTGGTACCAAATAATAACATTACATCTAATATATTCAAATTCAAATTCAAATTCTATTTCACAATTCTTTATTTATCTATAATATTACATGTATTTTTAAAATTCAAAGCCATCCTAACTAGGCCTCGCCTGTACTAAGGTAGGCTTAATATAAAAGAAGGTAGAGTGGTTTTCGTAGCTTGCTGTATTATCTTTGTATGTTATATAGTATACAGAAATATAATATAGAGAAAAGTTTTAAACAATGAAAATAAACATAATTTATTCAATCATAATCATTTCATTCACTCATTTGAAACCCGGTAATATAGCCAAATTGGTATGCTAATAGATACATACATATGCAGTAAAATATAACCCTCCTATTGGCAGACAGGAAATAAATCATAGCACACAGTACTAATCGAGCCACACTCATAATTTCATCACAAGTAAAAATGTTTACCGCTCAACGAAGTGGGCACGGGTCAGATAGTACTCTATATAATCAACGGAATTTTTAAGCATTCGCAGTTTTTACTACGGTGGCCGCTTTTAGAATTAAAATTCTTCTTTGGGGATCAGCCACGAAGACGCTAAATGGTAAAAACCGATTCTCTTGTTTCGGTGTAGTTTAGGCGACTTCACAGTTTTATTGTCAGAGCGGCAGCGTGCATTTTAGCATTTTATTGCAATATGGATTAAGCAGTCGCGATCGCAGGCTCGGCGCAGCGCATACCTCGAAAGCTTTGTTATTACGGGGGTGATTTATTACGGACGATTACATTAATCCGCGAGGCGAAGAACGGGCGGCCGCAGTATGTCCGTCGCTGACACCATTAGCCGCCAAGGAGGCGCATTGTCTGCGCGCCCGCGCCGCGCGGCCCGAACGTGTACCCACCCGACTGCCCGACGATAGGATCGTCCCGCCCCGACACCGACACGCTCGTGACGTGACCACTAATAAACATCGCCCGCGAATAAATAACAATGCAAACTCCCAAATGTTATCGCTTTTTTGCTTTATTGTATGCACGACTTTTTCCGGAACTCTGCGCGCCCTCTCTCACTTCTCGTCGAACTCGACCGCGACGTGAAATATCCGACCGAAACGCCCGCGCCGATAAAAGCGCGCATCGCCAACACCTCACCGAACCTGAAATTACAGTAAGCAGACCTGTCCGACCGATATTGTTAGGAAACCCATAATTGAGTTTAATCCAAAGCCCACTCACAGACTAATCGACGCTATAATTTTATTACACATCTGAAAGGATCTAATGAAAAGCATTTATATCCAATGGAAAAAAGAAACTAAACTACATAGAGTGGTGTTCGAAAAGAAGGTCAGTAAGCACGCGAACAAAATATCAAAAGCCAGGAATATATTGAGAAAAGTAGAAATGCTATATTTATTGCACAACGATCCCAGCAATCTTATATCGTCCTTTTAACCAGTGGATGTATTCGAATTTCAAAACCAATTTTCGATATCTCATTTCGTATTTAAGAGACGATTTATTGTGGTTTTTTAATTGTTTCTGTTTTATTGTGTCTTTAATAAATACATTTTATTATGGTTTGCAACAGGACGCGATGTGGATGAAGGGCTTTTGCTTTTGAGGTGTTGATGAAGGGCGATCGTTCGCTAGCGATAAAGGGATCCCATTAAACCTACATTGCACTGTCGAAAGTGGTGGGGAGTTAATGGGCCCTTGCTGAGTTGGCCACGAAGACCCATTCTGTTCAGGGTCGGTCACACTCATGGGTCAACACCTATCCGACGGCCTTCACGCATGAAGTGCGAACCTGGGTAGGACTCTGGCCAACCCAGCATGGGCCCATTAGCTCCCACTCTGACTAACAGTCGGGGGAGTCTGGGAGTAGTACTGTTTCTTATAGAGCGGGCGTAGTTGCGGACCTTACGGCGACTGCTCTTTAAACGACCATCGGCTATCCGATCCTGGGTGAACAGCCGGGCAAAGGACGCTGTGGTCCGCGATAGATTCGGTAAACACCGTTTCAACGCTTCGTAAGGGACAGGACCGCGCAAGCGACCTCGAACTCGTAACCAATCGAGAGACTGGAGTAATCTGGTCACAATTGAGAGTAAGGGCGTGAGTGTAGACTTGTCGGGTAACACACCTGGCTATCTCGCGTTTAAGGCGTTGGCCTCTTACGGGCTTGTGGCGTAGCTAGACGGTGAACTGTTTTGTCCTCAAGTCTTCTGCGCTCACTCCAGGGAGATAAAACGACTAATCGTTAAACCTTCCTGATGTGACGGGCTCGCCCGTTGTAGTCGACAACCCTAGTTATCGAAAGTGGTGCTCATCCAAACATACATCTCATTTAAGAATAAGCATTACCCAATCCAGTCCGAGAAAACCTTCCAGCTATATAATTGGAATTTATTATTTTTATTTGTATGTAAGAGTTGATTCAGCCCATTCAAGAATGCCGGTTGATTAAAACACACACTGTATATTTGTATCCAATGAAAATAAAGAAACGAAACTACCTAGAGTGGTGTATGAAAAGAAGGTCAATAAGCACGCGAACAAAATATCCATATCATATGGTTGGGATTTTTACCCGGTTTGCATAAACCCACTTTACTTGTGAATTTACGCGACCCCCTTTGTGCTGGGTAATTACCCCTTCGATTATCTTCAACGGTTTTCACCTTGGACTGTATTCAAATGGTAATCACTCACCAGCTAGGTTGGTTTTTCTCTCAGGGGTGGTTGTCTCGAACGATTGGTGGATTCCAACCTCACAAGGAAATTAGTTCGGCGAGAGGCTTCCGTGATAGAACCTCACTTTCCTCAGGTCACGCAGGATAAGCTTCCGTCGAAAATAAACACTTTTTATTCGCGAGACTTTCTTTTATTCGGTCACTTATCTTTATTTTTACAGTGAGTTCCGAGTACTTATAATTTACTACTAAGTCCCGGTGCTTGGATCGCGGCGCGTTCACGCTGACCCTTTGCCAATTTACAACTGAAGCTTTCGCTCTTTTCTGTCGTCGATCGCCATTACATTTTTTTTTAAGATAGCGACCGCCCTTACCTCTCATTGGTCTAGATCCTTCCAGAAATTTCTAAACACACCCCTATTACAGCGCCGCACACGTTTTGTCCAATAACGAGACAGGGCGCACAAACCAGACACAACCCCGTGTGAAAGAGACATCGCAATCATGCTTCCTCGCTTGCACGCTAGAGCGAGAAGCGAATACACTAGTTGTCTCTGTCTTACATTTAAACATTTTATAGACATATTATTTGCTTAATTTAAAAGAAAAGAATCTACCCTAGTACAGGCATTAACCTAGTTGGGTAGTTTTTTAAGACATAATTTTCGTACTACTTCCTCTTAAATAAAGCATTATTATTGTTATTGTTATTACAGATTCTCGTCGCAAACGCCACCGTTCCCGAGTACATATTGTCTTAAACATAGGTTAGTTTCAGGTCATTAGTAACAAGTTAATATTAATGTTAGATCGTTAATTAGGCTAATTAAGTTGTCTCTCCTAGCGCTTTACTTTACATTAAACGAAATACTATATGCTATGCTTAAATTAATTAATCATGCAAGTTTCTTTACATTTTAAACTATATTATTTCTAGGGGGAATTGTGGGATTTGGAGTATGTATGATTTTTTGTAACGTCCACGGTTTTTATTTCGTAGTCTTTTGCCAGTCGCCTCGCCAGGGAATTTATCGTTACCATGTGTTACTAAGGGGTCCTTTTCACGATTTATTTTGAATGGGAACGTTGTCGGTCCCTGGATTCTCGTGTTTCAGGGTCGACCGCTCGTTTATTTTATATTTTATAGCCCCTTTCTGTCCTTTCCTTTGAGTTATCAGCTATTTTTCAAGGAATCTCATATCCTCGGCGTCCGTGACTAATTATGTTTCCTACCCTTTGTAAGAGGGTCTCACTTTTAGGGAAGATTTATCGACCCTGGCGTCCGCTCTTTCGGATATTCTGAACCATTCCCCCCCCCCCCCCAATGGGCTCTGAGCCTCATTGGCTCCTGTCTCCATCTATTTGGTTTACCTAATTTACATCTTATTTACATAATCCAGTCTTATTTTTTACTCATTCACCTATGGGATTCTACTTATCTAACTGTCATATTCAATTTTCCTTATTGGTCTAGTGAGGTGACGGATCTTTCTTATTCAACCTATGAGAATTTCTCATTATTCTACTTAGAATATGTACCGCTTTCCGTTAACTTTCGTTTTTCATTTCTTACGAGACAAACGTCAACTTGCGTTTTCACTTTTAAATTCTAGCTAGACTATTTTTATTTTCTACTGTGACGAATAGACTTTCGCTTTTTCCACTTAGACATTAGTGACAGTTGTTTCTGCCTGATCAGCTGTTGTATGTATTTTTACAAGTTTACTGACAGGGCGCCTATACACTTTCCCGTCCACTAATAGGTCTACTATTCGCACTTGGCCTGTTTTGTCAGGGAAAACTTGAGTTACCTGACCCCTGGCCCACCTTCCGCGTTCTAGGGAAGGATCTAACAGGACTACTAAGTCTCCGATTTTTAACGGAGTTCCCTTTGTCGCCCACTTAGGTCGTTTAACCAACAATGGAAGTACTTCTTTCGACCACCGGTACCAGAAAGTATCAGCAAGTATTTGCGATTGTTTCCAGTGATTTTTGTTAGATAACTCAGTTGTATTATTCTGTCCTACCGCTGTACTATCATCTGCATGGCCTAATAGGAAATCTGCGGGTGTGAGAGGTCTCTCATCCCGAGTATCTAGAGATATATACGAGAGCGGCCTGTTGTTCATCATCGCTGAGACTTCGCATAATAATGTTCTCAGCACATCTTCATTTGGCGCTCGCTCCTTTAATATGGCATATAACGATTTTTTTGCCGTTTTTATCTGACTCTCCCAAACTCCACCGAAATGGGGTCCTGAAGGAGGGGAGAAACTCCATTTTATCTCGTCGGCACTTAGACGATCCCTCACTTCATGGTTGTCGATAGCTGACAAAACTTTTCTTAATTCAGCGTCCGCACCGCGGAACCCAGTGGCATTGTCGCTCATAATTTCCCGCGGCTTCCCCCTGGCTGCTATAAACGTCTTATAGCTAACAAGGCCGAGCTGGTTGACAAATCTCCAGCTAGTTCGATATGGGTCGCTCTCGTGTTAAAACAAGTGAAGAGTAATCCATATCGTTTTTCCACTTTCTTTCGATTAGTGACGAAGAACGGCCCAAAAGCGTCCAAACCTACAGTGTGGAAACAGCGCCTTCGGGTGGTTATTCGCGCGGGTGGGAGTTGGCCCATTTGTGCGGTCATAGGCTTCGCGCGGCGGATAGTGCAATAGACACATTCTCGTGAGATCTTTTTCACCGTTTGTCGCGCCCCAATGACCCAAAACTGTTCTCTCAGCACTGATAAAATTAATTCAGCGCCGCCGTGAGCATTAATCTCGTGTAAATGTTTCACGAGCAACACCGTGAATCTATCCTTACCGTGTAATATATATGGCCTTTTTGTGTCGAAAGGTGTGTCGTTCGCATTTTCGATCCGGCCTCCTAACCGTATTAACCCTTCCGCGTCGATATACGCGTTCAATCCGAACAGACGGCTGTCTTTCGGCAATATTTTCTGATGACGTATCAGGTCTATCTCGTGTGCGAAAATTCGATGTTGTGATTCCTTGATCAGAAATTTTTTCCCGGTTGCGATATCGTCGCTTTCGAGTACTTTTGACGTGGTTTTTTTTCTACACAGATCTATAAATTTTTTCACATATGCCATGGTTCGACTCGCCCGCATGTACCGGGAAAATCTATCTATGTCAATTACGCTTTCATTTTTTTCTGTCGTTGTTAGTACAAGTTTTGTCTTAAATTCTAACAATGCTCTCTCTTCCGGTTTCGGATCGGTTGGCTCCTGGAGCGGCCAGTGTTCTCTACTGCCACGCAAGAAAGCAGGTCCCGCGAACCATCTACCTTCCGGGCTTAAATCTATCTTGGTGGTATTCCGTGTGCCATCATCAGCGGGGTTGTCGCTCCCTGCTAACCAATGCCACTGTCTTGGAGACGTGAGCTCATCGATCACACCTAGTCTATTTGCTACAAACTGGAGGTGACATTCCTTTTGTGACAAAATCCACCACCACACATTTTTTGAGTCTGTCCACATAAAGACGTCATCGAAACTTAATGCGCTCTCTTGTTTTATTTTTGAGGCCAGTTCAGCACCTAACAGCGCCGCAGTCAGTTCTAACCTGGGGATTGTCAGTTTGCCTTTCAAAGGTGCCACTCGAGTTTTGCTAGCCATAAAGGATACCTTGTGCTCGCCGCTACAGCCTGTAATCCTAACATATGCAACGGCGCACATCGCCTTTTCGGACGAATCGCAGAATACGTGCAATTGCCTTTTCTCACCTGCTTGTTTGGTAGCGCCATTATAACGTGAGATTCGCACACCTTGCGCTAATCTCAGTTCTTGCAACCACCGGAGCCAATATTTAACTACATCGCTCGGGATCTCGTCGTCCCAGGCCACTCGGCTACTCCATACCTGCTGCATGATCAGTTTAGCCCTTATAGTTAGCGGTGAAAGCGCACCCATTGGGTCCCATAGCTGCATTATTAATTTTAGCGCTTCCCGCTTCGACGGAATCTTATTTCCCGTCGTCAGATCTTCGCTGAGGCGGTCCATGCTCACATTAAATGCTAACTGATCAGAGGCAGGTAGCCACGTCAAGCCTAATATACGTTGTGACGTCAACTCACCCTTTTCCAGAGATACTTGCGCGAGCGCGCGGTTTTCTTCTGGTATCCCGGTTAAAGCCTCGTTTTTATTTGAAGCCCAACCGGTCATAGTGAAATTCCCAGCTTTATGAATCAAATTAATTTCCCTGATGACTTGTTTTGCTTCCTCTAACGTGTCTACTCCCGCCAGCAAATCATCAACGTACGAATCGCGCTCTATTATTTTTACAGCCGCTGGGTACTGGTCCTTAAACCGAGCTGCGTTTTTATTTTTTACGTAGATCGCGGAGGCCGGGGAGCAACAACTACCGAATATTAGACAGTCCATTTTTAAGATTTTTGGAGGACTTTCACGCTGGAAACCTCGCCAGAGAAACAGCTGACTGAAGCTATCTTCCTCTCTCACTTTTATCCGAAGATACATATCTCGTATGTCGGCCGTGAAAGCGATTGCATTTTCACGGAATCGTAATAAAATTCCTAATATGCTATTTAAATAGTCTGGTCCACCTAATAACATGCTATTCAGCGACCCGCCTGCGCCCGAGGACGCAGCGTCGTGAACGACACGAATTTTGTCTTTCTTCGCGGGGTGAATAACCCCCAGGTGCGGAAGAAATAACACTCGAGGGCGGTTTTTTAATTGTTTATCCTCGACTTCCGAAGCATACCCCTCAGCTAGATATCTCTCTATCTGCTGGCAGTATTTTTCTCCATAAAGACGGTCGGAGTCCATTTTCCGTTCCACTGACCTCAGCCGAGTCATTGCCATGTCTCGGTTATCTGGTACGGAAAAGTTCACCTCTTTCCATAACAGACCTGTCTCCCATACTCCATTTTTAAAAGAAGTAGTATCTTCTAAGATTTTTTCAGCCCTAACATCGGCCTGAAGCTTTCGCTTTTTCTGTGGCCAATCGTACTCTAGCTTCAGATTTTCTTCAAGTAATTTATCTAAAGAAGGTTCATTTTCCTGATTTAAGCATAGCGCCGGGTACCTAATGTCTCGTTCGAGAGCGTTATTGCCGCCGATAGCCACCCACCCCAGGAGTGTTTTAGATACCGATAGGCCCCCGTCTACCATTTTTAATCCTCTAGAGACTATCAGTTCCCAACAATTAGCTCCCAGGAGCAGGTCAGGTTTTACGGTCGTCGCCTGAGTCGAACGCACCATCCCTCCGATCGGCCTCTGCGCACTTATCACGCTTTTGACCTCCGGTAGATTTAACGAGGCTACGCTGTAAGCTCGTACTACGTATTCCTTCTTACCTAAATCTCCCCTTACTTTGAAGGACACCGCTTCGGCACTGCTATTACTCTCTCTCATATTCCCGATTCCAGAGAGCTGTAATCCCTGCGTCGGGCCTCGAATGCCTAGTTCTATTGCCACGCTCTGATCAATGAGTGAAACAGTCGCGCCTGCGTCTAACAACGCATATAATGTTTTTCTACCCCGGGTTCCAACTACGGTTATCGGTAATACTTGCAGAATGACCTGATTTCCAGATACTGCGTTCGCCACTACCTCGGAGCTCGCGCGCGGCGCCGCCGCGATGTCCGCCTCGTTCGCAGGCGGCGGGGCGGTCAGCAGATAATGATATTTGCCCTTTGGAAACCGTTTATATGCCGAACACGATTTTCGGCCGTGGTTGTGCCCTAAACATTTAAAACACCTACGCATTTTTTTTATCTCATCCCAGCGGCTTGCTAAAGTTAGATTTTTAAATTCTTCACATTTATTTAAATAATGGGATTTCTCACACCGAGGGCACTTAGGGTCTTCTTTGCCCTGGGTATGTAAAATATATTTTTTAGAGCCCGTTTCTTTCTGTCTCTTGTCTCGCGGGTTATCATAACTTTTCCTAGGGAGCTCTGCGGTACACAGACCGGCGTCTTGTGCGCTGATCGCTAATTTCTCTAACCATAATGCGAAATAAACTAATACCGGATCGTTTAAACCAACCCTTCCCCTGTCAGCTAGCCACAGAGTTAATAAGTTCTTTGGCAATTTTGCCACAAGTGAAGCCAATAAGTCTGGATTATAAAGATGTTCTAATTTATTTACCGATTTTACGGTCGCGACCAGATTTTTTATCTGGCACGCAAATCGCATTAAACCGTCTGCATCTAGACTATCAGATAACCCTTTTTCTTTCCTCAAATCCGCTATCGTTCTCTGAATAATTAAATTCGTATTACCGAATAGCGCCTCTAACGTGGTCATGATATTTGTCACGTTGTCAGGACTTAAAAGCAAACCCGTCACTGCCTCGCGTGCTCTACCTTTTAATGCTGTCTGCAAACGCAATAAGTTTTGTGCATCATTTAAATGCATTACGTCTGTCGACTGTTTGAAAATAGCTTTGAAGGCTACGAATTCTAAAGGATTCCCGTGAAATGAAGGTAACTCTTTTGCAAAATGCGGTTTTGTGGACGCTACAGAAAAAATCCTACATACCTCTTTTATCATTTTTTCGCTCGAGCTGCTAATTCCATCGCTGCTCGTACCCAGGTCCGTATCAGCGGCGGCCTTTACCGCCACCGCCGACACCGCCTTGGTCTCTGCCCTAGCGTTGTCCGCAGCTGCCGCGCCGCTCGCATTCGCCGCGCCGCCCGCATTCGCCGCGCCGTCCGCCACCGTCGCGCCGTCCGCCACCGTCGCGCCGGACGCCGCCGCGTTGCCCGGTTCCGATCGCCCGCCGTCTTCACGCCGCCGTGCCGCTTCTCCATTTTCTTCTGCGAATGTTCCCCCCCAGGGTTCTGGGGACGTCTCAGCAGCTGGAGTTTGATACTCGGCCCATCTCGACACTCTGCTGGCTGCCGTGTTGTCCCCCGCGACGTCGCGATCATTTTCCTGACTGCTCGTTTCTGTCCCGAAGGTTTCGGAGACAATTTCCAGCATCCTCATAGCATGCCACGAGTCTTCTTCCGCTGCATCCAGTTCTTCCTGCATCGCCGCTCGTTGAAGGCTCATGTCAGCTTCTTCTTCGATTTCTTCAGCCGCTCTGCGCGCCGTGCGCCGCGCAGCCACTTTTTTCAGTTCTGCATCCAATTTAATTTTATCAGCTTTTTTCTTGGCTTTTTGGAGGTTCACTCTTCGAAGTTCTTCAGATGCTGCTCGCAGTTCCTGAACGTGCTCGCTTCTTCTGCTGCTCTCTGACCAGGCGCGCGATGAAGGTCTTGGATTTTCGGATTGCGTGCTTTTCGAAGCCATATTTTTATTTTTCTTTTCTCGTTCTTGATCCAAAGTCACTTTTCTTTCCGATTTTCTTTATTCGGCTTGACGGAGGACCACGATGGTTGGGATTTTTACCCGGTTTGCATAAACCCACTTTACTTGTGAATTTACGCGACCCCCTTTGTGCTGGGTAATTACCCCTTCGATTATCTTCAACGGTTTTCACCTTGGACTGTATTCAAATGGTAATCACTCACCAGCTAGGTTGGTTTTTCTCTCAGGGGTGGTTGTCTCGAACGATTGGTGGATTCCAACCTCACAAGGAAATTAGTTCGGCGAGAGGCTTCCATGATAGAACCTCACTTTCCTCAGGTCACGCAGGATAAGCTTCCGTCGAAAATAAACACTTTTTATTCGCGAGACTTTCTTTTATTCGGTCACTTACAGCGACTCCATTGATTTCATGGTTGGTTACTTCTCCTCTGTTCTTACAAACGTCTATAATAAATTTGCGCCATTGAGAACAGTTTGTGTGAGACACGCGCCGTCGCCATGGTTAAATGACACCATAAGGGCTGCCATGGCGCTGAGGGACCGAGCTCATCGCCGCTATAAACGCAGACCGTCTGATGGGAGCAGGGAGAATTACAGACAACTGAGAAATCGATGTAATCAGCTATGCAGGAATGCAAAAAAGTCGTTCTATACCTCTCAGATTGCTGCTTCTGGCAACAATATCTGGAGATTCCTACGTCAACTTGGCTTTGGAAAAGTCCCAAATGAGGTTCCGTCCAACATAGATATCGAGGCTTTAAACTGTCACTTCGTCACTCCTACGGTTTCCATGAGCGCCGCGCTAAAGTTGGCTACTTTAAAATTCATAGAAACGAAACCGAGGGCTCATTGGCCGGCTTTTAACTTTAACTCGATTACCTCTGCAGTAGTTGATAAACTCCTGAGTGAAGTGAAAACCAAAGCAACTGGGAACGACGGTCTAAATATTTCCCTACTACTACCGATCAAGGCTGAGGTATTGTCAGTAATTACGCACATTATCAATCATTCCCTTACTTCGTCCACTTTTCCAGCTGAGTGGAAGCGTGCCCTTGTTGTTCCTGTATCTAAATGCTCTAATCCTTCAGCTTGCAAGGACTTTAGACCGATCTCGATTCTACCAACACTTTCTAAATTACTTGAGCGAATTGTCTTCTCACAGCTGAACGATTTCCTCGAACAACATAGCATACTTAACCCTCTGCAGTCGGGTTTTCGCTCTAGCCACAGTACCACAACCGCCCTCACTAAAATTACTGAGGACTTCCGTGTTGCTATGGATCGCCGTCAGCTGACGGTCTTAATCCTCCTCGACTTCAGCAGTGCCTTCAACTCGGTAGATTTTGACCTTCTCTTAGCCTGCTTGCACAGTTTAAACCTATCTCCTTCAGTCACTGCCTGGTTTCATTCCTACTTACACGGACGCGAACAACGGGTATCGGTCAAAAACTTGCTCTCGAGTTGGTCGAAAATTATCGCCGGTGTGCCCCAAGGTGGCATTTTATCACCTCTCCTTTTCTGCTTGTTTACTATCTCCATCTCTGAAAATTTGTCTTGTAAATACCACCTATATGCCGACGACCTTCAACTCTATGCTAGTTTCGCTCCCATGGATGCGGCTAGTGCCATATCCGCATTAAACTCCGATTTAAACTCGATAGCGGTATGGTCTCGTAACCATGGCCTGCTTCTTAATCCGTCAAAAACCCAAGCAATCGTCATCGGAAGTCGCTCACTCATTGCCAAGTATAAAAATAATCTCCCCCTTATCAATATCGACAACGTCGTTGTCCCTTACAGCAGTTCTGTGAAAGACCTTGGCCTGCTTATTGATGAAAACTTATCTTGGCATCCTCAAGTAAGTGAGGTCAGTCGTAAAGTCTTTGGAAGTCTCCATTCTTTTAAACGGGTTCAGAATCTCTTACCTCTTTGTATTAAACGCCAAATGGCACAATCTTTTCTTTTACCGCTAATTAATTACGCTGATGTGGCCTACCTAGATGCGAATGAAGAACTACTCGATAAGCTAGATAGGGTTCAAAACGCGTGTATTCGCTTTGTTTATTCCCTGAAGAAGTTTGATCACATAACAAACTTTCGCAGGCAAATGGAGTGGCTACCCATTAGACGATGTCGGGAATTTCACATACTCGCCCTACTCTTCCGCGTACTACAGTCAAACTGTCCTACTTATTTGTATAATCTCTTCTCTCCGCTATCATCCCATGGTCTCCCATTGCGCTCTCAGGAAAATCTATTACTGGCTATACCTCAGCATTCATCAACTTTCATGTCTAGGTCTTTCGCAGTGCAAGCGGCCCGTCTCTGGAATTCCGTGCCTTTACCGATAAGACAACTTGAAAACCTGAGCGGGTTTAAAAATTCTTTAAAGAGACATTTACTCAACTTATGAATTCCCCCTCCCCTCCCGTCTCCTTTGCTTGTCCTTATATTTCACTCCTCCCTTCAATACGAGTTGGCATACGTTACTAATCACTGAATTATATTTTATACTATGATGACTTTTTTGTATGTGTATTTATTTATTACTTGTAAATTTATTTGCCCACATAAACCTTCAGTCACAATAACCCTGGCGGTATGGTCGGTAGATATTGCCACTTGGCAATAGGCCCACCACATTGTATTCTTTTGTGTGTGCAATAAAGCTTTTCAAACAAACAAACAAACTTATCTTTATTTTTACAGTGAGTTCCGAGTACTTATAATTTACTACTAAGTCCCGGTGCTTGGATCGCGGCGCGTTCACGCTGACCCTTTGCCAATTTACAACTGAAGCTTTCGCTCTTTTCTGTCGTCGATCGCCATTACATTTTTTTTTAAGATAGCGACCGCCCTTACCTCTCATTGGTCTAGATCCTTCCAGAAATTTCTAAACACACCCCTATTACAGCGCCGCACACGTTTTGTCCAATAACGAGACAGGGCGCACAAACCAGACACAACCCCGTGTGAAAGAGACATCGCAATCATGCTTCCTCGCTTGCACGCTAGAGCGAGAAGCGAATACACTAGTTGTCTCTGTCTTACATTTAAACATTTTATAGACATATTATTTGCTTAATTTAAAAGAAAAGAATCTACCCTAGTACAGGCATTAACCTAGTTGGGTAGTTTTTTAAGACATAATTTTCGTACTACTTCCTCTTAAATAAAGCATTATTATTGTTATTGTTATTACAGATTCTCGTCGCAAACGCCACCGTTCCCGAGTACATATTGTCTTAAACATAGGTTAGTTTCAGGTCATTAGTAACAAGTTAATATTAATGTTAGATCGTTAATTAGGCTAATTAAGTTGTCTCTCCTAGCGCTTTACTTTACATTAAACGAAATACTATATGCTATGCTTAAATTAATTAATCATGCAAGTTTCTTTACATTTTAAACTATATTATTTCTAGGGGGAATTGTGGGATTTGGAGTATGTATGATTTTTTGTAACGTCCACGGTTTTTATTTCGTAGTCTTTTGCCAGTCGCCTCGCCAGGGAATTTATCGTTACCATGTGTTACTAAGGGGTCCTTTTCACGATTTATTTTGAATGGGAACGTTGTCGGTCCCTGGATTCTCGTGTTTCAGGGTCGACCGCTCGTTTATTTTATATTTTATAGCCCCTTTCTGTCCTTTCCTTTGAGTTATCAGCTATTTTTCAAGGAATCTCATATCCTCGGCGTCCGTGACTAATTATGTTTCCTACCCTTTGTAAGAGGGTCTCACTTTTAGGGAAGATTTATCGACCCTGGCGTCCGCTCTTTCGGATATTCTGAACCATTCCCCCCCCCCCCCCAATGGGCTCTGAGCCTCATTGGCTCCTGTCTCCATCTATTTGGTTTACCTAATTTACATCTTATTTACATAATCCAGTCTTATTTTTTACTCATTCACCTATGGGATTCTACTTATCTAACTGTCATATTCAATTTTCCTTATTGGTCTAGTGAGGTGACGGATCTTTCTTATTCAACCTATGAGAATTTCTCATTATTCTACTTAGAATATGTACCGCTTTCCGTTAACTTTCGTTTTTCATTTCTTACGAGACAAACGTCAACTTGCGTTTTCACTTTTAAATTCTAGCTAGACTATTTTTATTTTCTACTGTGACGAATAGACTTTCGCTTTTTCCACTTAGACATTAGTGACAGTTGTTTCTGCCTGATCAGCTGTTGTATGTATTTTTACAAGTTTACTGACAGGGCGCCTATACACTTTCCCGTCCACTAATAGGTCTACTATTCGCACTTGGCCTGTTTTGTCAGGGAAAACTTGAGTTACCTGACCCCTGGCCCACCTTCCGCGTTCTAGGGAAGGATCTAACAGGACTACTAAGTCTCCGATTTTTAACGGAGTTCCCTTTGTCGCCCACTTAGGTCGTTTAACCAACAATGGAAGTACTTCTTTCGACCACCGGTACCAGAAAGTATCAGCAAGTATTTGCGATTGTTTCCAGTGATTTTTGTTAGATAACTCAGTTGTATTATTCTGTCCTACCGCTGTACTATCATCTGCATGGCCTAATAGGAAATCTGCGGGTGTGAGAGGTCTCTCATCCCGAGTATCTAGAGATATATACGAGAGCGGCCTGTTGTTCATCATCGCTGAGACTTCGCATAATAATGTTCTCAGCACATCTTCATTTGGCGCTCGCTCCTTTAATATGGCATATAACGATTTTTTTGCCGTTTTTATCTGACTCTCCCAAACTCCACCGAAATGGGGTCCTGAAGGAGGGGAGAAACTCCATTTTATCTCGTCGGCACTTAGACGATCCCTCACTTCATGGTTGTCGATAGCTGACAAAACTTTTCTTAATTCAGCGTCCGCACCGCGGAACCCAGTGGCATTGTCGCTCATAATTTCCCGCGGCTTCCCCCTGGCTGCTATAAACGTCTTATAGCTAACAAGGCCGAGCTGGTTGACAAATCTCCAGCTAGTTCGATATGGGTCGCTCTCGTGTTAAAACAAGTGAAGAGTAATCCATATCGTTTTTCCACTTTCTTTCGATTAGTGACGAAGAACGGCCCAAAAGCGTCCAAACCTACAGTGTGGAAACAGCGCCTTCGGGTGGTTATTCGCGCGGGTGGGAGTTGGCCCATTTGTGCGGTCATAGGCTTCGCGCGGCGGATAGTGCAATAGACACATTCTCGTGAGATCTTTTTCACCGTTTGTCGCGCCCCAATGACCCAAAACTGTTCTCTCAGCACTGATAAAATTAATTCAGCGCCGCCGTGAGCATTAATCTCGTGTAAATGTTTCACGAGCAACACCGTGAATCTATCCTTACCGTGTAATATATATGGCCTTTTTGTGTCGAAAGGTGTGTCGTTCGCATTTTCGATCCGGCCTCCTAACCGTATTAACCCTTCCGCGTCGATATACGCGTTCAATCCGAACAGACGGCTGTCTTTCGGCAATATTTTCTGATGACGTATCAGGTCTATCTCGTGTGCGAAAATTCGATGTTGTGATTCCTTGATCAGAAATTTTTTCCCGGTTGCGATATCGTCGCTTTCGAGTACTTTTGACGTGGTTTTTTTTCTACACAGATCTATAAATTTTTTCACATATGCCATGGTTCGACTCGCCCGCATGTACCGGGAAAATCTATCTATGTCAATTACGCTTTCATTTTTTTCTGTCGTTGTTAGTACAAGTTTTGTCTTAAATTCTAACAATGCTCTCTCTTCCGGTTTCGGATCGGTTGGCTCCTGGAGCGGCCAGTGTTCTCTACTGCCACGCAAGAAAGCAGGTCCCGCGAACCATCTACCTTCCGGGCTTAAATCTATCTTGGTGGTATTCCGTGTGCCATCATCAGCGGGGTTGTCGCTCCCTGCTAACCAATGCCACTGTCTTGGAGACGTGAGCTCATCGATCACACCTAGTCTATTTGCTACAAACTGGAGGTGACATTCCTTTTGTGACAAAATCCACCACCACACATTTTTTGAGTCTGTCCACATAAAGACGTCATCGAAACTTAATGCGCTCTCTTGTTTTATTTTTGAGGCCAGTTCAGCACCTAACAGCGCCGCAGTCAGTTCTAACCTGGGGATTGTCAGTTTGCCTTTCAAAGGTGCCACTCGAGTTTTGCTAGCCATAAAGGATACCTTGTGCTCGCCGCTACAGCCTGTAATCCTAACATATGCAACGGCGCACATCGCCTTTTCGGACGAATCGCAGAATACGTGCAATTGCCTTTTCTCACCTGCTTGTTTGGTAGCGCCATTATAACGTGAGATTCGCACACCTTGCGCTAATCTCAGTTCTTGCAACCACCGGAGCCAATATTTAACTACATCGCTCGGGATCTCGTCGTCCCAGGCCACTCGGCTACTCCATACCTGCTGCATGATCAGTTTAGCCCTTATAGTTAGCGGTGAAAGCGCACCCATTGGGTCCCATAGCTGCATTATTAATTTTAGCGCTTCCCGCTTCGACGGAATCTTATTTCCCGTCGTCAGATCTTCGCTGAGGCGGTCCATGCTCACATTAAATGCTAACTGATCAGAGGCAGGTAGCCACGTCAAGCCTAATATACGTTGTGACGTCAACTCACCCTTTTCCAGAGATACTTGCGCGAGCGCGCGGTTTTCTTCTGGTATCCCGGTTAAAGCCTCGTTTTTATTTGAAGCCCAACCGGTCATAGTGAAATTCCCAGCTTTATGAATCAAATTAATTTCCCTGATGACTTGTTTTGCTTCCTCTAACGTGTCTACTCCCGCCAGCAAATCATCAACGTACGAATCGCGCTCTATTATTTTTACAGCCGCTGGGTACTGGTCCTTAAACCGAGCTGCGTTTTTATTTTTTACGTAGATCGCGGAGGCCGGGGAGCAACAACTACCGAATATTAGACAGTCCATTTTTAAGATTTTTGGAGGACTTTCACGCTGGAAACCTCGCCAGAGAAACAGCTGACTGAAGCTATCTTCCTCTCTCACTTTTATCCGAAGATACATATCTCGTATGTCGGCCGTGAAAGCGATTGCATTTTCACGGAATCGTAATAAAATTCCTAATATGCTATTTAAATAGTCTGGTCCACCTAATAACATGCTATTCAGCGACCCGCCTGCGCCCGAGGACGCAGCGTCGTGAACGACACGAATTTTGTCTTTCTTCGCGGGGTGAATAACCCCCAGGTGCGGAAGAAATAACACTCGAGGGCGGTTTTTTAATTGTTTATCCTCGACTTCCGAAGCATACCCCTCAGCTAGATATCTCTCTATCTGCTGGCAGTATTTTTCTCCATAAAGACGGTCGGAGTCCATTTTCCGTTCCACTGACCTCAGCCGAGTCATTGCCATGTCTCGGTTATCTGGTACGGAAAAGTTCACCTCTTTCCATAACAGACCTGTCTCCCATACTCCATTTTTAAAAGAAGTAGTATCTTCTAAGATTTTTTCAGCCCTAACATCGGCCTGAAGCTTTCGCTTTTTCTGTGGCCAATCGTACTCTAGCTTCAGATTTTCTTCAAGTAATTTATCTAAAGAAGGTTCATTTTCCTGATTTAAGCATAGCGCCGGGTACCTAATGTCTCGTTCGAGAGCGTTATTGCCGCCGATAGCCACCCACCCCAGGAGTGTTTTAGATACCGATAGGCCCCCGTCTACCATTTTTAATCCTCTAGAGACTATCAGTTCCCAACAATTAGCTCCCAGGAGCAGGTCAGGTTTTACGGTCGTCGCCTGAGTCGAACGCACCATCCCTCCGATCGGCCTCTGCGCACTTATCACGCTTTTGACCTCCGGTAGATTTAACGAGGCTACGCTGTAAGCTCGTACTACGTATTCCTTCTTACCTAAATCTCCCCTTACTTTGAAGGACACCGCTTCGGCACTGCTATTACTCTCTCTCATATTCCCGATTCCAGAGAGCTGTAATCCCTGCGTCGGGCCTCGAATGCCTAGTTCTATTGCCACGCTCTGATCAATGAGTGAAACAGTCGCGCCTGCGTCTAACAACGCATATAATGTTTTTCTACCCCGGGTTCCAACTACGGTTATCGGTAATACTTGCAGAATGACCTGATTTCCAGATACTGCGTTCGCCACTACCTCGGAGCTCGCGCGCGGCGCCGCCGCGATGTCCGCCTCGTTCGCAGGCGGCGGGGCGGTCAGCAGATAATGATATTTGCCCTTTGGAAACCGTTTATATGCCGAACACGATTTTCGGCCGTGGTTGTGCCCTAAACATTTAAAACACCTACGCATTTTTTTTATCTCATCCCAGCGGCTTGCTAAAGTTAGATTTTTAAATTCTTCACATTTATTTAAATAATGGGATTTCTCACACCGAGGGCACTTAGGGTCTTCTTTGCCCTGGGTATGTAAAATATATTTTTTAGAGCCCGTTTCTTTCTGTCTCTTGTCTCGCGGGTTATCATAACTTTTCCTAGGGAGCTCTGCGGTACACAGACCGGCGTCTTGTGCGCTGATCGCTAATTTCTCTAACCATAATGCGAAATAAACTAATACCGGATCGTTTAAACCAACCCTTCCCCTGTCAGCTAGCCACAGAGTTAATAAGTTCTTTGGCAATTTTGCCACAAGTGAAGCCAATAAGTCTGGATTATAAAGATGTTCTAATTTATTTACCGATTTTACGGTCGCGACCAGATTTTTTATCTGGCACGCAAATCGCATTAAACCGTCTGCATCTAGACTATCAGATAACCCTTTTTCTTTCCTCAAATCCGCTATCGTTCTCTGAATAATTAAATTCGTATTACCGAATAGCGCCTCTAACGTGGTCATGATATTTGTCACGTTGTCAGGACTTAAAAGCAAACCCGTCACTGCCTCGCGTGCTCTACCTTTTAATGCTGTCTGCAAACGCAATAAGTTTTGTGCATCATTTAAATGCATTACGTCTGTCGACTGTTTGAAAATAGCTTTGAAGGCTACGAATTCTAAAGGATTCCCGTGAAATGAAGGTAACTCTTTTGCAAAATGCGGTTTTGTGGACGCTACAGAAAAAATCCTACATACCTCTTTTATCATTTTTTCGCTCGAGCTGCTAATTCCATCGCTGCTCGTACCCAGGTCCGTATCAGCGGCGGCCTTTACCGCCACCGCCGACACCGCCTTGGTCTCTGCCCTAGCGTTGTCCGCAGCTGCCGCGCCGCTCGCATTCGCCGCGCCGCCCGCATTCGCCGCGCCGTCCGCCACCGTCGCGCCGTCCGCCACCGTCGCGCCGGACGCCGCCGCGTTGCCCGGTTCCGATCGCCCGCCGTCTTCACGCCGCCGTGCCGCTTCTCCATTTTCTTCTGCGAATGTTCCCCCCCAGGGTTCTGGGGACGTCTCAGCAGCTGGAGTTTGATACTCGGCCCATCTCGACACTCTGCTGGCTGCCGTGTTGTCCCCCGCGACGTCGCGATCATTTTCCTGACTGCTCGTTTCTGTCCCGAAGGTTTCGGAGACAATTTCCAGCATCCTCATAGCATGCCACGAGTCTTCTTCCGCTGCATCCAGTTCTTCCTGCATCGCCGCTCGTTGAAGGCTCATGTCAGCTTCTTCTTCGATTTCTTCAGCCGCTCTGCGCGCCGTGCGCCGCGCAGCCACTTTTTTCAGTTCTGCATCCAATTTAATTTTATCAGCTTTTTTCTTGGCTTTTTGGAGGTTCACTCTTCGAAGTTCTTCAGATGCTGCTCGCAGTTCCTGAACGTGCTCGCTTCTTCTGCTGCTCTCTGACCAGGCGCGCGATGAAGGTCTTGGATTTTCGGATTGCGTGCTTTTCGAAGCCATATTTTTATTTTTCTTTTCTCGTTCTTGATCCAAAGTCACTTTTCTTTCCGATTTTCTTTATTCGGCTTGACGGAGGACCACGATGGTTGGGATTTTTACCCGGTTTGCATAAACCCACTTTACTTGTGAATTTACGCGACCCCCTTTGTGCTGGGTAATTACCCCTTCGATTATCTTCAACGGTTTTCACCTTGGACTGTATTCAAATGGTAATCACTCACCAGCTAGGTTGGTTTTTCTCTCAGGGGTGGTTGTCTCGAACGATTGGTGGATTCCAACCTCACAAGGAAATTAGTTCGGCGAGAGGCTTCCGTGATAGAACCTCACTTTCCTCAGGTCACGCAGGATAAGCTTCCGTCGAAAATAAACACTTTTTATTCGCGAGACTTTCTTTTATTCGGTCACTTACAGCGACTCCATTGATTTCATGGTTGGTTACTTCTCCTCTGTTCTTACAAACGTCTATAATAAATTTGCGCCATTGAGAACAGTTTGTGTGAGACACGCGCCGTCGCCATGGTTAAATGACACCATAAGGGCTGCCATGGCGCTGAGGGACCGAGCTCATCGCCGCTATAAACGCAGACCGTCTGATGGGAGCAGGGAGAATTACAGACAACTGAGAAATCGATGTAATCAGCTATGCAGGAATGCAAAAAAGTCGTTCTATACCTCTCAGATTGCTGCTTCTGGCAACAATATCTGGAGATTCCTACGTCAACTTGGCTTTGGAAAAGTCCCAAATGAGGTTCCGTCCAACATAGATATCGAGGCTTTAAACTGTCACTTCGTCACTCCTACGGTTTCCATGAGCGCCGCGCTAAAGTTGGCTACTTTAAAATTCATAGAAACGAAACCGAGGGCTCATTGGCCGGCTTTTAACTTTAACTCGATTACCTCTGCAGTAGTTGATAAACTCCTGAGTGAAGTGAAAACCAAAGCAACTGGGAACGACGGTCTAAATATTTCCCTACTACTACCGATCAAGGCTGAGGTATTGTCAGTAATTACGCACATTATCAATCATTCCCTTACTTCGTCCACTTTTCCAGCTGAGTGGAAGCGTGCCCTTGTTGTTCCTGTATCTAAATGCTCTAATCCTTCAGCTTGCAAGGACTTTAGACCGATCTCGATTCTACCAACACTTTCTAAATTACTTGAGCGAATTGTCTTCTCACAGCTGAACGATTTCCTCGAACAACATAGCATACTTAACCCTCTGCAGTCGGGTTTTCGCTCTAGCCACAGTACCACAACCGCCCTCACTAAAATTACTGAGGACTTCCGTGTTGCTATGGATCGCCGTCAGCTGACGGTCTTAATCCTCCTCGACTTCAGCAGTGCCTTCAACTCGGTAGATTTTGACCTTCTCTTAGCCTGCTTGCACAGTTTAAACCTATCTCCTTCAGTCACTGCCTGGTTTCATTCCTACTTACACGGACGCGAACAACGGGTATCGGTCAAAAACTTGCTCTCGAGTTGGTCGAAAATTATCGCCGGTGTGCCCCAAGGTGGCATTTTATCACCTCTCCTTTTCTGCTTGTTTACTATCTCCATCTCTGAAAATTTGTCTTGTAAATACCACCTATATGCCGACGACCTTCAACTCTATGCTAGTTTCGCTCCCATGGATGCGGCTAGTGCCATATCCGCATTAAACTCCGATTTAAACTCGATAGCGGTATGGTCTCGTAACCATGGCCTGCTTCTTAATCCGTCAAAAACCCAAGCAATCGTCATCGGAAGTCGCTCACTCATTGCCAAGTATAAAAATAATCTCCCCCTTATCAATATCGACAACGTCGTTGTCCCTTACAGCAGTTCTGTGAAAGACCTTGGCCTGCTTATTGATGAAAACTTATCTTGGCATCCTCAAGTAAGTGAGGTCAGTCGTAAAGTCTTTGGAAGTCTCCATTCTTTTAAACGGGTTCAGAATCTCTTACCTCTTTGTATTAAACGCCAAATGGCACAATCTTTTCTTTTACCGCTAATTAATTACGCTGATGTGGCCTACCTAGATGCGAATGAAGAACTACTCGATAAGCTAGATAGGGTTCAAAACGCGTGTATTCGCTTTGTTTATTCCCTGAAGAAGTTTGATCACATAACAAACTTTCGCAGGCAAATGGAGTGGCTACCCATTAGACGATGTCGGGAATTTCACATACTCGCCCTACTCTTCCGCGTACTACAGTCAAACTGTCCTACTTATTTGTATAATCTCTTCTCTCCGCTATCATCCCATGGTCTCCCATTGCGCTCTCAGGAAAATCTATTACTGGCTATACCTCAGCATTCATCAACTTTCATGTCTAGGTCTTTCGCAGTGCAAGCGGCCCGTCTCTGGAATTCCGTGCCTTTACCGATAAGACAACTTGAAAACCTGAGCGGGTTTAAAAATTCTTTAAAGAGACATTTACTCAACTTATGAATTCCCCCTCCCCTCCCGTCTCCTTTGCTTGTCCTTATATTTCACTCCTCCCTTCAATACGAGTTGGCATACGTTACTAATCACTGAATTATATTTTATACTATGATGACTTTTTTGTATGTGTATTTATTTATTACTTGTAAATTTATTTGCCCACATAAACCTTCAGTCACAATAACCCTGGCGGTATGGTCGGTAGATATTGCCACTTGGCAATAGGCCCACCACATTGTATTCTTTTGTGTGTGCAATAAAGCTTTTCAAACAAACAAACAAACTTATCTTTATTTTTACAGTGAGTTCCGAGTACTTATAATTTACTACTAAGTCCCGGTGCTTGGATCGCGGCGCGTTCACGCTGACCCTTTGCCAATTTACAACTGAAGCTTTCGCTCTTTTCTGTCGTCGATCGCCATTACATTTTTTTTTAAGATAGCGACCGCCCTTACCTCTCATTGGTCTAGATCCTTCCAGAAATTTCTAAACACACCCCTATTACTGCGCCGCACACGTTTTGTCCAATAACGAGACAGGGCGCACAAACCAGACACAACCCCGTGTGAAAGAGACATCGCAATCATGCTTCCTCGCTTGCACGCTAGAGCGAGAAGCGAATACACTAGTTGTCTCTGTCTTACATTTAAACATTTTATAGACATATTATTTGCTTAATTTAAAAGAAAAGAATCTACCCTAGTACAGGCATTAACCTAGTTGGGTAGTTTTTTAAGACATAATTTTCGTACTACTTCCTCTTAAATAAAGCATTATTATTATTATTGTTATTACAGATTCTCGTCGCAAACGCCACCGTTCCCGAGTACATATTGTCTTAAACATAGGTTAGTTTCAGGTCATTAGTAACAAGTTAATATTAATGTTAGATCGTTAATTAGGCTAATTAAGTTGTCTCTCCTAGCGCTTTACTTTACATTAAACGAAATACTATATGCTATGCTTAAATTAATTAATCATGCAAGTTTCTTTACATTTTAAACTATATTATTTCTAGGGGGAATTGTGGGATTTGGAGTATGTATGATTTTTTGTAACGTCCACGGTTTTTATTTCGTAGTCTTTTGCCAGTCGCCTCGCCAGGGAATTTATCGTTACCATGTGTTACTAAGGGGTCCTTTTCACGATTTATTTTGAATGGGAACGTTGTCGGTCCCTGGATTCTCGTGTTTCAGGGTCGACCGCTCGTTTATTTTATATTTTATAGCCCCTTTCTGTCCTTTCCTTTGAGTTATCAGCTATTTTTCAAGGAATCTCATATCCTCGGCGTCCGTGACTAATTATGTTTCCTACCCTTTGTAAGAGGGTCTCACTTTTAGGGAAGATTTATCGACCCTGGCGTCCGCTCTTTCGGATATTCTGAACCATCATATATTGCGGAATGAAGAATTGGACGAGGAATTCCCATGTAAGTAAGATATTTTATTCTGTGGTCAGGGTAGTATGTACTGCCCTGATCAGGCTGCAGCCTATGGGCTCGTAATATAAAAAAATATATTATATATTTAAATATCAATCTTCATTGCGACAGAGGCTTGAGCATCAGCTGACTGACCCCGCACTGAGAGAAGATATTTTACGGAATTATACTAAATATCAACAACTTAACGGGGATTTTGCAGACGACCTGGAGGGGACGTCCCGAAGAAATAATAGCCGATATAAAAATATTGATAATTTGGCCAAATGAGAAAAGTCGAGTCGGTATTGACGTAAAGTAAATTGGGTGCAGTTATCAGATGCACGTTTCAACCGTCCAACCGAATGAAGAGAATGCGGTATTCGGGTGTAAATTTAACCACTGCACTGCGTGCACTATGGTAACACCACTTTATATTTTATTTCGCACGTGCGTGCTCTTTCCATAATCTAGCATCTTGTGGGTAGTAGTTGTAAGCTTGGCTAAATAAATGAAAGTGCAAATCTCGAGGAGGGGTGATGTTGTTTCGTTAATTTATAGTTAGTTGCTATGCGCGACGTTAACGATAAAATATTATTTATAAAAATGAAAATGACTGCTTCCCGTGTGTTTCGCAAATCAAATCAAGTTTTTTCCTTCAAAACCGTTTACATAGTTGTTTAGATATTAGTACTCACTACTTTGTATAGCCGCTTTAGAATAAAATAATTATACAAATCGATACTAACGTTTCTTAAGACTCTAGTCTAGTTGAGAAACTACAAAATAATTTGATAATTACTTGACATGATACTAACTTACTTTAGAACATTTTAATGTGAAACTTATCAATTGAGTTGTCATACAATATAAACTTATGTGGTCCTATAAATGTAAATACAATTGATTATCGGATATAAAATAGTTGTAATAATATACTGGGCCACATTATAAAATATCTATAAAGTTATAAAATTGACAATCTATGCAATGAGAACGAAAGCTGTCAGTAACCTATTTAGAATTCATTGATGTCATACAATTCTCCCTCAATATGGTAGCCTCTTAATTTAGACTTAAACTGTAGTAAGTGTCATTCTACTTTCTTCAATGTGGAGTAAGAAAATTAATTTGGAACATTCGAAACTATTACAAGAGTCGAGTTGCAAAAATATAATAGTGAATGTCAAAATATATTACCGTGGCGGACCACTCGACTTGTCAACGATGAATTGCGTTATGGAGACGCTTATGAGAAAACGATTCAAATAATATTTATTATAATATCAATGAAGTGTTGCAAGAAAAGGTCTCCACAGATTTTTGAAAACAGCGGTATGGACGCCAAAGGCAGCAAGACATCGAACAGTTTGAATAAATATATAATGTATGCAGTAGGAGCACGCTATGGAGCAAGTTATGGACTAGTGAACAATGATGGATTGAGAAAAATTGCAAATACCAAAAAATAAGTGGGCTGGAAGATGGGGATGAAGAAAGAAAAATTGTTAGTCGGCTATTCCTCACCATGCTTACTAACTCATCCACATTTCAAGAATTGACCTTGGCTTGTTTTATACCGGGTCGAATATTCTCATATTTCTGCCTTTCGTAGAGCGTTCTAATCCTACTACACATAATGTACCCCTTGGTATATAACTGAATCGATTCAGAGTAACTCTTGGCTGGGGTGGTACTATTTAACCTAATTCAATCTGTTCATGTTTATCTGTTTTTCTGACTTTTTAATAATAACATTATTGTTAAACTACAATCTGTTCAGTAGATTGTTAAACAATAGATTCTGCAGCGATCTATGTTTTTACATCACGGTCGCTTACACCTTATATGTGAAATATTACGGTCTTTGCATGGTCCTAAAGTAGGACGCTTTAGCAGTTCTTGTTCAATTAGGAATCGATTTGTCTTTCATTTAGGTGTGTTTCTCATGTCATTTTCTTATACTGTGATTATTATTTCAAATAGTCCTGAGTCTTATAAGTAGACTACCAATAATGTTGTTTCCTATTTTTAATCTCTTTTATATCAGTTATTAAGATCACATCGATATCTGATAGTTTTCTCTATGGATTCTATAAATCCTATCCGTCAAATTTTATAAAATAAATATGAATAATAAATACAATGGAAAAGAAAAAATGAGGTACCTTCTCCAGTTCATACAGATAGAGCTTAGGTCGAATTTCTCAAAATATTAGGAACAGTACAGTAATTAAACATGCGGATTACTGGAAAATAACCCCCTAGAATTTGAGGTTTCAGAAAATAATCATAGTAAATCGTAGTAAGTGGTTTTCCATTATTATTAGCGTATGAAATACACTTGGAAATACTCCCTGATGGCTTCCAAGTGAGCAAAATACCGGCGATCTTAAGAAATATACAAATACTAGCTGCGCCCAGTGGTTTCACCCGCGTGGTGATATAAAATTGTGATAATGATGGTAGGAAACCATATATCTTTATAAATTATAGCCTATGTGTTATTCTGATGTGTAAGCTATACTATTGTAAAGTTTCATCAAAATCCATTCAGTAGTTTTTGCGTGAAAGAGTAACAAACATCCATACATACATACAAACTTTCGCGTTTATAATATTAGTAGGATAGTAGGATAGAATTTAAATTTCGAATGTCAATTTCTTAGATTTTTTCCTACTTACTTGACAGTAATCGTTATATTTTAGATAATTCACACTATATCTTTATAAATTATAGCCTATGTGTTATTCTGATATGTAAGCTATATTATTGTAAAGTTTCATCAAAATATATTCAGTAGTTTTTGCGTGAAAGAGTAACAAACATCCATACATACATACAAACTTTCGCGTTTATAATATTAGTAGGATGAAAAGAAAATGACCATTTTTGTAGCTTTTTAACATGTGGCCAGTTAGTCCTCCCCTTCTCCCCCACTTCTCATGCCGTGGGCAACGTACCTAGAGAACTTACTAGTTATCGTACCTACAGAACTTAAGGAATTCATTAATATTATATATATATATATATATATATATATATATATATATATATATATATATATATATATATATATATATATATATATATATATATATATATATATATATATATATATATATATATATATATATATATATATATATATATATATATATATATATATATATATATATATATTTATTTAATTGTAAGGTTAGTGAAGGTTGTACCTTTGCCGGACGTTTCGGAGCCCGTGGCTCCTTCTTCAGCGGCAAGAAGAGTATTCTTCTTGCCGCTGAAGAAGGAGCCACGGGCTCCGAAACGTCCGGCAAAGGTACAACCTTCACTAACCTTACAATTAAATAAAAATGTTTTAAAAGTTTTCATTTAAAAATTATATATATATATATATATATATATATATATATATATATATATATATATATATATATATATATATATATATATATATATATATATATATATATATATATATATATATATATATATATATATATATATATATATATATATATATATATATATATATATATATATATATATATATATATATATATATATATATATATATATATATATATATATATATATATATATATATATATATATATATATATATATATATATATATATATATATATATATATATATATATATATATATATATATATATATATATATATATATATATATATATATATATTATATATATATATATATATATATATATCACTTGAACAAATTTTGTATTGGTGAAATTGAGTGAACAGTATGTGAAACATTAACAAACAGCCTTATCTCAAAAGCTAATATAGGTTTTTCATGAAGTGTAAACTATGCCCGTATCCTGTTGAAACTACATTTACGGATTTAAAATTTAAAGACTGACGCTGACAAAAGTAAGGCACATATTGACGAAAGACTGAATTTGCACCGTCGCACAAAGGGGCAAAACCCCTGAATCGTTGGCAAAAAGTCCCACGCGCAAAGTGTTATCTGTTGTTATGGTTTATATCTCATAAAGAGCAGGTATAACTAGCCGTTCGATAACCGGTTTTCTTTCCGCGATTCATCACTAATACGTTCGAGAAACGTCAGTCGAAACTTACCCCTTTCGCGGACCGCACGAATTTGACAAATTTTTAAGTATTTCAACGTCAGGTTTAAGTGATTATTCATTAAAAAAATATTATGGAAGCCTCGGCAATGGGTAAGTAATATCGTTACGCCTTTAAAGAAAGTATTTTAGACATATTTCTTAGTTAGATAATAGTTTTAACATTGAATTAATAAAATGTTGAAGTATTTGTTTGTTTTTGAGTAAACATAAGGTTTTTAGTCCCACTAGTTGTCACTAGGTGCGATGATTTTGGTGTATTATTATACCTGATACCATACTCTTTCAATTGATAACAAACATTTTTGCCCGTATTTGCCCAATTTGTTTAAATTACAGATTTAGTAGTAATATAACATAGTAAATATTAGTGATATTTTTAAAAAGCTAAGTTTTTTTTTTTTTTTTTTTAGGATCTGGATGTTCTGATATTTTTATATCACTTATGGACTTATATAACAAAATGATTGAGTCTGGCCATGAGAAACTCGACGATCAAGTACCATTTTTGAAAGAATACCTAATCGAGCGTACTAGATGCCCGGAATGGAAATATTCAGAGCTGAATACAAACATATCCTATTTTATTGCCGATTTTAAGAAAAGATGGTCTTCTTCGAACCGAACAAGGCAAAGGTTTGTCACAAAAAATGATACTTGGCTTAAATCTTCGATAAGTTTCTCGAACTTTGTAGGCCGAAACTTAACATCGGGAAGACCAAAATTGGATTTTAAAGAAGCTTCGGATAGGACAAAGCGTTTGAAATTACAGGACTTAAGGTCGAGTCACAGTGCTGAGGAGCTGTCAGCACAAATGAGCCTAAGATCTTCTGGAGCAATTGATGCTGCTGCATTGCTAAAAGAAGTTACTACTACTTCTCCGAGACGGGCCAAACACTATAAAGAAGCTTATAAGAAAGAGAAAGCAAAAACACCAGGACTTCTTCCCGCGCATGAAGCTTTATCAATGTTTGTAGAAGCGCAACTTACAAGAAGTCAATACGACGTAATAAGATCTAAAGCTACGGACCGATTCCCATCATACAAGAAAATACAAGAAGCCAAAAAGGAATGCTACCCTGATAAGAAGTATATTGAAGTGAATGAAACAGGGGCTGAGGTTGAGCTACAAGGACTGCTCGACCATACAGTTACACGTATCCTTCAGGTTCAGAATGAAGTTTTGAAGAGCCAACAAAACTTAAACCAGTTAGTCTTAATATCAAAGTGGGGGTTTGACGGCTCATCAGGTCACTCAGAATATAAACAAAAGTTTACAAACGAGTCATACAACGATGCAAGTATTTTCATGTCTTCATTAGTACCCTTGAGGCTTATAGACGGAGATCCTGAAGGCCCAACTAAAGCACAAACGATACTGTGGAGCAATACACGGGCATCTTCAACAAGATTTTGCCGTCCAATCAAGTTTCAGTTCGTTCACGAAACTGTTGAAGTTGCTAAAAAGGAAAAAGACCATATTCAAGATAAAATAAACCGCTTAGTCACAACCAAATATGAAACTGATGAAGGCGCAGTGATAGAAATTACTCATAAATTGTTTTTTACCATGGCTGACGGTAAAATTTGCAATTCTCTAACAGATACAAAGTCGACAATGCGATGTTTTTTATGTGGTTTAACGTCTAAACACTTTAATAATATTAGTAAATGCGTGAATACTAGTATAAATCAGGATAATTTAGAATTTGGAATGTCCACTCTTCACGCTTGGATAAGATTCTTTGAGTGTTTACTCAATGTATCATACAAATTGCCATTACAGAAATGGCAAGCTCGAGGCGCAGAGAACAAAAAAATTATATATAGAAGAAAACATGAAATCAGGGTAAAATTTAAATCAAAATTGGGTCTAATTATCGACAAACCTAAACCTGGATATGGCAGCAGTAATGATGGGAACACGGCTCGGCGCTTTTTTGAAAATGCAGAAGTATCATGCGAAATAACAGGAGTCGATCTAGAAGTGATAAAACGATTTCGTACCATACTACGAGCAATGGCAAGTGGATACACCATTAACTTACAACGATTCCAATCGTATGCATTAGAAAGTGCACATTTGTTCGTGGAAAAATATCCGTGGTACTGTATGCCCCCTACAATACACAAGGTTTTAATTCATGGGCCTATTATAATTGAAAAAACTTTATTGCCTATAGGGCAACTAAGCGAAGAAGCACAGGAGGCAAATAACAAAATGTTTAAAAGGTACAGAGAAGGATATTCACGCAAAATTTCAAGAGATAAGACTAACGAAGACATCATTAAAAGGCTTTTAATATCATCAGACCCACTCATCACCAATATGCAGAAGCCAAAACAACATAAACATGCATTAGACGCAGATGTGATCCAACTTTTGCAAGCACCTGAATTAAATATTTCTGGCACATCAGAATTAGTTTCAGATGATTCGAATGATGATTATGAATGAAGGTTGTGCAATAAATGTTTACTATATTGCATTATTTTGTTTTACTATCACAATCATCGTTATACATTTTTAATTAATTTTTAGTTTTCAAATTAAGACTCTTTTGTAGAATTTTAAACATAAATAACAGTTTTAAAACAGAAAGATGCATTGTGATGTTAGCTGACACTAAAAAATGTGGATCCAAAAGAAAAAATAATTTTTGCCAACTTTTCATGACATCTGCCCCACTGTGCGTCGCGTCGTATCGCTGAATCAAAAAATATATTAAGGATAAAATAACCTTTATATAAACGTTTCAATAAATATACTAAAGCTGGCACTGCCTTTGGTACATCTATCTCATTATAACCTGTTTAATTATGTGATATATCTCGATCGTGACTGGAATATTCCCCTATAAGCAAATGTTTGCGTGCAATTTACTAATAACATTAAATTTTCACAAGTTTCATGTATGACTGGCCTTGTATGTTAATACTAATAGCGGTTTATAAAATCAATAAATCGAGAACATTGAGATCAGAGTGAGCTATGACTACGCAGCAGGTTTCAAAGAGCGAGCGATAAATATATAAATGGTGTTAATGCATATATCAATCGAAAGAGGATGACGGCGAAATGGTTACGTGGATAAGTTTATCGCATCTTTTAACGCATTCTCTGAACATTGATTGTGAAATCCCGCCAAGTCCAAGCGCATGGTGTACACGAACCTTTTTTTCTCCTCATACTGTATGTTTTTATGGCAACCTATCCACTGTGTCCTGGTTCCATCCCAATTTTATTTATTATAGAAAAATGATGCATTGGTTTGTATTCACTGATTCAGATGATGTATATATAAGATCATATATAATATATTCAGATGATACATAGGATGATATGTATTATATTATATAATACGACATGATATATAATATATTCAGATGAATGCATTCTTGACAGTCATCCTTAAATTATTTTTGAATTCCTCGTCTCTTGTCAGTTTTATCAGTTGTTCTTTCTAACTGGGATGTTGACATTTGAAAAAGAACACACAGTCTCGAAAGTCCGTGTTTAAATGTCCTGTAATCGTTCCTTGACATCACCATGGAGGTTGTCGACCAAGTCTTCGTTGATGAAGGATAACTGATAAATTAGGGAAGTTATACAATTCTTGTCTGCCGATATTTCTCTTGTATAACCTCTAGTTTGGCTACAAAAGCAAATACGAGCACGGGTTTAGACAGGAGCATGACCGCACGTACATTTCTCACAATCTATCAACTGTCCTTAAATATAATAGCGAAGATTTAGCTAATGTCATTGCCACAATTATATCATGATAGTTAATATTCTTTAATTAATTGTATGACTTAAAATTTTAGAGGCAAAGACGCATCCAAGCGTAGGAAAGCCTACTTACTGGAGCAGAACTAAATTGTATTGTATTGTCAATTAACAAAAAATAATATAAAAGTAAAGACATAGTGACATGTCTAGACCGTCTCCTAACTAGACCGAAGCCTGTTTTAATGAAAACTTGTTTTGTATTCCTTAATATTCTTTATGAATTAGGATTGTGCCGAGGTATTTGGTAGGATGTTCATTATATTACAAATAAATGTTACATGAGTATCAAGGTTGGTTGCAAAAAAAAACAATAGTAATGATAAAATAAATAAATAATCCAAGCTACAAATAAAATCCAAACCAAGTAATTTCTACCTCGTAATCACTTTGTGTAATTATTTTTAGAGCGAGTTTAGCAAAGTGATGTTGCTTACAGTGTTACATACATATGTGGGTGGAATATTTGTATAGAAATGGATAAACGTGGTTTCTAGGTATAATATGAAAATAATATGGAAACGTGGCAAATTAATGACACACAAATAAAGCAACTATAGCTGTCAAATACAACTTGCGAACCCGTCACCTCAGGAAGTTTTAACGAAATTGGATCGTTCTTTCTCCAGTGAGGTGAATGCCGAAAACTTAGGACAAAACAGTCCACCGTCAAGTTTTGCCACATGACCGTAAGATACCAACGCCTTATCGCGAGATAGCCAGGTAATTTACCCAGCGGGCCGACACTGGCGCCCTTACTGCCAGTTGCAACCAGATTACGCCAGTCACCCGACTGGTTACGTGATCGAGGTCGCTTGCGCGGTCCTCTCCCTTACTTAACGGTGAAACGGTGTCTACCGAATCTATCGCGGACCACGGCATCCTTTGCCCGGCTATTCACCCGGAATCGGGTAGCCGATGGGTGAACAGTCGCCGTAAGGTGAACAACTACCCCCGCTCTATAGGAAACACTACGATTTCCAGACTCCCCCGACTGTCAGTCAGAATGCACAATCGATTGGCTGACACCGCAAGGTGCGCAAACCGTCGAGGAGCGCCAGAAGATTGATTCCTAGGGGAAACTGGCCCTCAGTCAGGAGTCTTACCGGGGCTCGCACTTCATGCGTTGAGGCCTCCGGATGGGTGTTGACCCGTGAGTGTGGCCGACCCTGAACAAATGGGTCTTCGTGGCCAACTGTAACAGGGTCCACTAGGTCCCAAATGAAGCAGTCATAGAGAGCGACATATTCTCATCATATTCACTCAATTTTGACTCAATCGATCGTAAGGAGTTACAGGATAACCCCGTGGTATCCTGTCCTCGTGAGTAATAGCAATAAACCAATTGACGCCGGCGCTGGGAGTGCTTGGCACTCCGTAGACCATCCCTTAGCATTTGTATGCTAATTGAGAGGTGTGTTATTTTAATTAACACGTATATCGTATGCAGTGGCGGGTTTTTTATTGAGTGCTGTCTTTTGTCTGGCCGTACGAAACGTTTCGGCGTCTTTATTGACTTTTAAAGTGTTTTGCTTCGGTGATATTAATGCCACACCTCGGCCTTACATTAAAATGCGCGCATTTTGCATTTGTATGGTCGTATACACAATGGGGGTGTTGTTTCGTTTCATTAAATCTGGTTGGTATGAAAAAAGGTCGATTGGGTGGATGGGTGCAGCCCATGCTGACTAAAATCCTTCTGATTTAGTAGATCGACAACAGGTATAAGATATAAGAGAGTTAAAAACAGATTAATAATATTATTATTATCAATAATAATAATAATAGTAACATTAATAATTTATCCATTCAAGAAATAAAATTTCAATTATTTTCATTGCACGATCTGCCTAACTAGGCCATAGCCCGCACTACGATAGACCATGTGTGAGGATGATTTGTTTGAATGCGCGCACATATAGACTCAAAATAAAAAAGAAAAATAGAATATACATTATAAGAGATAACAAAAACAACATTAAACTTATAATTACATTAAGGGTTTAAGTGTTTTAAGTAGTAAGTCTCATTACTACTTTAACCTTTACTTAACATACATACATTATTTAAAAAATATATAGCATCTAAGAAACTTTGGAACCTTGAATGAAGAAACTTTGAATGAATATATATTATTAAATAAATAAATAACAAAAAACTATTGTATCTTTTTGATGAAACTATGTAGATACCTATATAAGAGTGTTGAATATCAAACAACAAGGCAAAAGGTATACATATAACATCAATCAAGGAATTAAATCTATCTGCGTAACTTATTGACTTGGATATATCAATAAAACGCGAGTTAACATAATATATTCGATGATGATGACAATAGTGCTCTATTTTGTAAGGCAACAATTTTCTAACGGCCATGATATTCATTTTTTTATTTTATTCTGTAACAAAATGTAGATTTTCAAATTGCCTGCTGATATTTTAACAAATTACATGCAAGGAATGAAATTTCCAACAGCAATTACATACTTTTTTTTTGCGAGAAAAAGACTGACATGCAGCCCAATCAAGAAATTCTTATTATAGTGCTAGCACTAGTGTGGAGTGCACCAGTTTAATTGTTCAATTACCAAAAAAAAAAAAACAGAAAATAATAGTTGTCGGGTATACTTTTTATAAATTAATATAATATATTGTTGTTTCAAAAAAAAAGTAAGAAATAATGTAAATAATGCAATTATATACACTTAAAATATATACATTTTCATTAAAATATGCACACTTATCACAAATTATAATCATAATTTGTGATAAGTGCAAGAACTTGTTGCATTATATATATATATATATATATATATATATATATATATATATATATATATATATATATATATATATATATATATATATATATATATATATATATATATATATATATATATATATATATATATATATATATATATATATATATATATATATATATATATATATATATATATATATATATATATATATATATATATATGTATATATATATATATATACATAAATTTTACATAAAATTATTAGACACAAAAGAATATACTACTTATAATTTTATATAATTTATATCCATAAACAAACCACCCTTCAGATATGGCGAAAAACATGTAGAGGTAGACGTATGATTCATCAGAAGCGACATTTTTTTGTTGAATCAAGATGACAGCCATATCCTAATTTTCTGGAAGAAATAAATATAAAGGAAAGCTTTTTCGAGGTTCTTCAAGAAACAAAATGATTTTTAATTCTTAGAAAGTAAATCCCATAACGCATATAATAATAAAAAAAATTATGGAAGGCTAAAGGCATTCGCATTTCTAAGGCAGATTAAAGAACTAGGTGATAATTATATATAAGTACGAGGGTAAATATACGCATATATCGGAAAGCCCTAAAGGTTATATAGAATTTCAATGTAAATTATAGAGACTTCCTGTATTTTTTTTACTTTTACTTCAAAACAGTGATAGATCTGAATATGTCGAAAATCAAAATATCTATGATGCAAATTTCGACTCAAACCTTTCGAGGGTGTTTCGGTGTATTTGTAACTATGAAATAGATAATCATATTTGACATTTGTCGGAGACACATCTTCAATAAAGATTTTCCTAGAGACTATAAACATTGCTGAAAATTAGCTTTCTCTTAACATTTCGCAGGTGTCGTCAATCTCGGGTCGCGTTTGCTCCATTTCGCCACCGAGCAGATTTCATTTCTTCCAGATGTGGATAATAATAATAAACGTCGCTAAGTACTGTCGTAAAATCGACACAATTCCGAATCGTAAAGTTCACTCCCACCGGAAATACTCGTAGCAATCGAACTCGCAAATATCAACATAGCCGCGAGCGGCAACATCGTTGAATCGAACTACTACAGTCGTAATTTTCTATGGCGTTAGGTAAGTTGAAAGTTTGAGTACTCAAACGTTTGGCAATTGTTATTAATCATCAGTAGAAGCTTAAAAGAGTTGTTATCGTTATAATTTTAATACAGCTTTGCCCGCGGCTTCACTTGCTTCAATTTGAGACCCGTAAAAGTTGTTTCTTTTACTCTAGAATAAAATTAAATACTCGTTTTGCGTTTTTTTTCCACAAGGCATTTGCCTTTTCGTGGAACCCGCCTTGTTGCCTATTGGCACCATCTTCTAGGTGGATATTTATAGCATCACGCAGTCAAACACAGGCGGTCACCCATCCAATTATTGACCGCCCCCGACGCTGCTTAAAAAGACTTTGTAGTCAGCGAACTGCCGGTGTGGTACACCAGAATGTGGTATATAATGAAGCTTCATAGTCGGGTGCTGCAGCTGCTGTTGCATTTGCGACTTACTTCCACCAATTTTTTTACCGAACGTACCAGCTTTAGACGATGTCCGCGTTGAAGCGACTATTATGTCGGGCGATGCAAATTCATCATGCGTCAATGTCCGCAGCATCACTGAATATGATATTCGGTTTGCAATACGCAAGCTAAAATCAATCCGCGCCATTGGACCTGATGGAGTTCCTTTCCAGGTATTCCTGCCCATAGTAATTTGTGATTTTTTTGTACAACCTCTCATGTATATATTCAACAGATCGTTGGAATCTGAAACATAAGCAAAGATATCTAGATTTGCTCCTGTAGCAAAAATTGGCGACAAGGTGCAGGTTGATAATTACAACCCTATGGCTGTGTTATCAGCCTTTTTTAAACTTTTCAATGCGATTATCAACCGAGAAATATATACCCAACTATGCAGTACACTATCGGATGCCCAACTAATAGTTCCACAACCACCAACCAACCTTTACGTTTTTACTCATTATATTTATGGTGAGTTGGATAGGATCTCAAGGAGACAGGTGGATGTCGTGTATTTGGATTCCAAGAAGGCCTTTGACAATGTCGATAATTATGCGTTACTGGCGCTGATGGGTTCTCAAGTAAACTGATAAAATTCTTCGCAGATTACTTGGGAGGCCACCAGCAGTTCTGTAAATTTGGCGATTTTGATTCCAAACTATACACCATTAAACCGGGAGTTGGCCAAGGATCAAATTTGGGGCCTTTGTTATTCAACTTATTTGTAAATAATCTGAGTTAATTTGTCACATCAGCACGCTGTTTTATGTTTGCTGATGACGCAAAATTATGTTTATCTACTGAAATTTCTGAGGCCTGCGTGCTTTTCCAGCGTGATGCGCCAAGCTCGTAACTTTCACTTAAATATTATCAAATTTTCAGTGATGACATACACGAGATCACCTGCTCGTCTGACGTCTGATTATCGCTGGGTGTTTGCTTCCTAGAGTAACTGAAGTCTAACTCCTAGTTAAACTTCAAGGAACACATTAGGCAACTATCTAGAACTTCTTTTGAGCATCTAGGGTTTGTGATACGGCAATCTAAATACTTCAGTAATATCCGGCTTATGCGCACGTTGTACAACTCAATTGTTAGAAGTCGCATGGAAACGAATTCATCTATTTGGAATCCGCATGAAGATACTTATACCCTCGTGCTGAACAAGGTACAACAGTGATTTTTGAGAATTTTGTGCTTCGAACAGTACAGATATTTTCCATTTTTGTATCCGACTGCACTTATCACAGGCATGGTCGGCTATAATAGAAGAGAAATGCTGACCATGTGTTTAGTCTGATTCGAGGTAAAACTTATAACACTAGCTTACTAGCTAAGTTAATTCTTTTCTTACCTAATAATTATCTTCGTGCTCGTTCGCATCATATTTTCCGTCCGGTGTCAGTCTCGCGCACTAACCCTACGAGGTGAAACTTGTTGGATCGTGCTTAAAGTAATAGCTTAAATAGCTAGTATTTTACACGACATTTTATTTATACAGTAACTAGTTGATATCTTTTTTAATTTTATTTTTTAATGCATTGGTTGTTCTGTAATGTTGATTAGTAATAAGCGAATAAACAAATAAATCAATTACTGAGTGCCCGTAACAGAAGTTCGATATATTATAGGCAGGGTGTTTCATACCATACTGAACAATACTTCTTTTTCCTGAAAATAGATGCTGATAGAGCTGTATATTGAACTTTAACTCTGTCTGATGTTTACCTCATGGGATCTACCTACTATAAATATAATAATACAACACAATGTTAGAGGTTTTCGAAATAAGTGATTCCAATCGACTGAGATACTAAAGGAAGCAATGTAATTCTAATTCCATTTCATTATTAAAAAATGAACAACTTACAATATTACGTTCAACCTAGACATATCTTGTGTAATCCATAGAGGCTTCACCTGGAAGAATTCGCTAAAAGCATGGCCAGTTATGGATATCGAAAACTGTCAGTATGTTTAATGAATTAATTATTGATTTGGTGACCTTGGTTTTATATAATTTTCCGATGATTTTTCTTCAAACAGCTTTTTTCTGAAAAAGAAAATCCTTGGCATCAGATTATATAGTCTAACAGCAAACAGTATCTGTTTTCTTAATGTCCTGATCCACGATCCGCCATGACGCTACTCTCAACGTCCGCCTGGGCGCATACATAATGTAGGTACCTGGATCCACAAGATGAATACCAGCCCTCGGTGGCAGGACGAACGGGGTGTCACTTCTTGTGTAGCCCACGTATTATTTGACGCTAATATACGAATAATATATAAAGTTAACACCTATTTTGATTATACGATTACGTTATACAACGTGGTTCTTAACTTATCAGAGTATATCGGTACGATGTGAAAATGATGGAATGTGCAACTTATGTAGCGTTGGGGTGATCATTTTTAAAAGGCAGTGCGGCACTGAGTCGTCATCCTAAGGCTCGCTTTGGGGGTACACACACTCTACAGAATGAATAAAGGGACAATATTGTATAGAAAATCAATATTATAATAATTCTACGAACCGGAAAACAGCAAGAATCCACGATAATTGACGCGGTTACAAAACCATTGACAGCGATTCATTCCCTTCAAAGTGTGAGTGGAATCTGAGGCAATCCACGGCAGGTGACACCGAGGCGGAAAGTTCGCTTACAACTTCATCTATAAAAATATATTTTCTACTTATATTATGTATAATGACTAAATAGGTCGTAGCACTTCCCGGTGGTATAGTGGTTAGATCACCTGATCTTATATTGTATGGTTCCGGGTTCGATTCCCGGCTGGGTCACAATTTTCCGTTGGGATAAAATTAACGGAATTGCATTTCAATTCTCTCGATCGAATGCAATAACAAGACACACACTTACACACATGTTACATGCATACTTACATATAAACAGTTCATAGTAGGGTTGATTAGAAGAAATTGTCGTATGACAATAAACCCGCCCATTATGAAATTTTACTATAAATAGTATAAACACACAAATAAGCAAACAATTCGGGGCATTCAAGCCTGATTTGTCGAATGAATCATCGATTGAGTGAGCGAGACTCAACTTAAGCGTCCCTGGTTAAGCGGTCCCACACGCTCCGTCCGGTGGCGTGGATCGCGTGACGTCATTCCGTCCGCGGTCCGGTTGCGTCTTCAATTAAGCGGCGCGATAAGGCGCCTCACGCCTCGCACGGGTGACAAAAATAACGCTCAACGCGGGACGGCCGGACGACGCGACCGCTTATCTTCACATCGATGATATTGGCATTCGTTATTGTATGAATTATTCATCCTGAAGGGTTTATTTTACTTGTGGAATACGTTTAGCGGTAGAACCTACATGTATTTAGTGTAATGACCCTTGACTTTAACTGTGTAGAGGCCATATCAGAGAGCACGATCGCCGATGCTGCCGGAGGAGGGCGCTACGCGTAGTGCTTGGCTAGCTACTCTACCATTACTATCGAACGATCTAGTTATATAGAGGTGGCCTCATAAATAGCTTCTTTTTATAATATGATTTCACTGCAATGGAACGCTGATATTTCATAGTAATTAAATGTCATCATCAAGCTTTGAGATTAAATCATGGAGCATTTCACAATCGAAAAACACAGAGTAATTGTGAAAATACACTACCGTAATGGTGAGAATCATGTAGAGATTTTCAGTCATCATCAAGCACTTTGTAGTCTTAAACTATTACGGGCGAACCTGCTACCCCAGGAAGTTATAACGATAATAGATCGTTCGTCAATCGTGGTGTGAACGCAGAGACTTAGGGACAACATAGTCCACCGTGTGACTACGCCGACACGCCCGTGAAAGCCCAACGCCCTGCGAGGCGCTGGGAAGTGAATCCAGCGGTCTGACCTCGCACCCTTACTACCAGATTTGGCCTGATTACTCCGTCATCCAGCTTTGTCAAGGAATACGAGGTTACTTGCGCGGTCTTTACCTGACGTAATTCGGTTTGAATATATCGCGGACGGAGGCGCCTTTTGCCCTCCATGGTCACTCGGGATCGAGTGGCCAACGGATCGTGTCACCGATGAATGACTACAGGTCGACAACTACCCCCCGCTGTCATAGGAAATATACATTTCCAGACTCCCTTGGTTATTCGCGGTATAGCGAGTATAGCGATTATAGCGAGTATAGCGAGGGGAGTATAACGAGGTATCTATGTACGAGTATGCTTCGATAGCCCATAATATGACAGGATAGTAGTATATAACACTGCCTTAGATTGGCGTAGTTTGACTATCACATCGCATGCGTTATCTTCAATAATTAGACTGGTACCAACTACCAGATTAAGGAGAAAGTAAAAAAATCGGCTGTGTCACCCCAAAACTTTCTCGACAAGTAGCCAAGGACTGGTTTCTCTGAATATTTTCACGAATGTGTTGCGATTGTTGTCGAGCGACAGGGCATTGCAGGAATAGGATGCGAGGGAAGTGGGCAGAGGGATACGTCTCGTAAAACGCCTTTGGTTAGCATCACGCACGGGTGAAAGTTAGCGAACGTTTTTATATCCGCGGGGGCGAGTAGCGGACATCTGGCGGCCATATGTGAGCCCTTACGACTCGTGACTTATTCTCTTCGCTTTCAATTTTGTTCCAAAAGAAGCTACTGTCTGCTATACTGTGCCTTGGCTGACTTTTCGAAATGATGGTCTCATATGCCGATGTCCGCAACAAAGGACATTCTTATTCCAAAGATTCAGCAGCGGCTAGACTGGAAGTCCGGTTCCTGTTCTACTTTCTGAACCAAAGAGAAACGACTGGCTATTACAATATTACACCAGTAGCCCATGTCTTACTCTCTAGTTGATTTAATCGGCGCAGATGTTCTCTAAGCAGATCGCAGTCGTCGAGTGTACTACGCGCTGTCACCCGAAGCACTAAACTCGCAAGCGTCTTAATACAACTGTGTTTGTTCGGCAGTCTACCTACCCTCTGGGCCCGAGTACTTTATAAGCGTAAACTTTGCGCAGACAATTGACTACGGTTCATAAGCTAGTCAGGCGAATATTGACCGAGGGTTAGGAAGGGTACGCCGCTGCTAATTGTTTCACTCGAAATGTTAGCGTCCGCAAGATTGTCTGGCGCCAGTGGAACTTGTGCAGTTAGCCTCTACTTTACTAATAACTGGGGGATGAGTTTATTTACAACTAATATAGTGTCACTGTTAACGACGTAAGTAAAGTTAAGACATGGCTACTTTAAACAAAGAGGATTGCGGTAAAGAACCTTCCGAAATAAAAATAATGTACAGTCGCATTAGAAAATATTTCTGAAGATAAAGGCTTATTAAATGTCAATGCAACAATAATAACAACGGGTTCGGGTAAGTTCAGGTGAAGGGGACGATTTTTGTAGTGAACGGTTTCGTGCAGCTTGAGCCACAACATCCATTTTGTTCAGGGATCGGCTCAACTCACGATTCAGGTCCTATTCAGAAGCAGCCTCCTCGAGTGGAAGGCTACCCCGGGTAAGACTCCCGTGTCTCAGGCCTCAGAGCTGGTGGACCGGTTTCTCCCGGCGGGATTGCATCCCGGCGCCACTGGACGGTTTGCGCGCCGGTCGGCAAAGCCAATCGGTTGTGCATTCTGACTAATTGCTGAAGGGGTCTGGAGACTATAGAAATACACTGTTTCCAAAGCAGCGGGGGTGGATGTTCACCTCTTGAAGTGACCTTGGGCCACTCGACCCCGTGTGGCACTACCTACGGGCAAAGAACGCCCAGGTCCGTGATAAATTCAAACTGAATTACCGCTGTAATACAACAGGTAGAGGTTGCGTAAGCGACTTCGGATTCGTAACCAGTCGGGAGGACGGAGGTATCCTGAAGGTAAACTCCAGACGGAGATATCCTACCAAAACTGGTAGTTAGGGGGTGAGGCTGCCCGCTACATACCTTTCCCGGTGCCTCGCCGTAAGGCGTTGGTCTCTAACGAGTTGCTGGTGTACTAGACAGTAGATTGTCTTGTCCCCAAGTCTTCTACGCTCATCCCACGACTGAAAGAATGATTTATATCGTTATACCAGCCTGAGGTGACTAGTTCGCTCGTTGTAGTCGACTCCGCCTTCCAGTCACTATTGCCTAGTGTTAATAGTAAAAAGACATTAAAAAAACTAGTTTTTGCTAAAATGCTCTGTCTTGAGCCAACCCTGGGTGCAGCAGCCCTGTCGCGGTTAAACTTAGAATAAGCTATCATAATTGAATGCGTATACAAAATTTCGCTTCTGTGCTGTTGACCGTTGAGGAGTCCCTTCATTGGGAGCCAACCCTAGGTGCAGCAGCAATGTCATGGTGAAATTTAAATTGGTCTATGATAATTGAATGCGTATACAACATTGTGTGTCTGTGCTGTTGACCATGGAAGTCGTCGGGAGCCGATCCTGGTTGTATAATCAGGTCATGCTCAATACAAAAATACAGTGTCATTGAAACTGAACCAACGTGTAAAATTTCAACTTCATAGAATAAGAGGAAGTGGTTCTAATTCAGCTTGCAAGATCTGACCTAAACAAATATACACATTAACTAACATTGCAAGGTAAATAAACGCTTGTTATCGCCTGGTAGCGAATGGTTTCCTGCAGCTTGGGCCATAAAATCCATTTTGTTCTCAGATCGGCTCAACTCATGATACAGCTCCTATACAGAAGCCTCCACGTGCGAAAGGCTACCTCGGGTAAGAATCTCGTGTCTCAGGCCACACGCCTAGTGGATTGGTTTCTCCTAGTTGGATTCCATCCCGGCGCTACTGGACGGTTTGCGCTCCGTTCGACGATGCCACTCGGTTGTGCACTCTGACGAATTGCTGAAGGAGTCTGGAGACTATGGAAATATACAGTCTCCTAAGAAGTGGGGGTGGATGTTGACCTGTCGTCAACCACTCTTGAAATGACTATCAGGCTACCTGATCCTCAATTCAGAGCCGGGTAAAAGATGCTGTTGGTCTGCTATAGTTTCAAACTGGATCACCGGTTTTGAATACGGCAGGTAGAGGTCGATCAAGTGACTTCCAACCTGTGTCCAGATGGGAGGACGGAGGTATCCTGAAGGCTAATTCCAGACAGAGATATGCTTCCAATACTGGTAGTTAGGGGGCGAGGCTACCCGCTGATACCTTTTCCGGTGCCTCGCCGTAAGGCGTTGGCCTCTAACTGACTTGTTGGCGGAGCTAGACAGCAGATTATCTTGTCTTTAAGTCTTCTACCTTCATCCGACGGCTAAAACAATGATCATATATCGTTATACTAGCCTGGGTTGACAGGTTCGCCCATTGTAGTCGACACCGTCATACTGCCACTATTGCCTTGAATAGGAAATCGCGAGAGGTCGTTTTTTAAATCACCAATGAAAGCTATGGCAACCATAAAATATTGTGGTATTTGTTTTTTTTATTGAGTCAAAACCCGATATAAAAGCCAATCAAAACATTATAAGCAATGGCCATATTTCATTGAATTAGCATTAGAAAAACACCCGTTGAGTTTTTATCATCCGCTGAGATCGTTATGAAAAAGTGTAAATTAATATTGCCTTATTAAGTCGACCTCATTAAATTGCTCCAAAATTGCCTTAATGGCTTGTCCAGACGTCACTTTGTCACGGGCCAGGAGTAGAGCGTGCTTTAATTACAGGGCGGTCATATAAATTAAAGGAATGGCAGGATGTGTGTGGAACGAACACCTCCGCTCATAATAAAATTAATTACGAAACTTGTTTTTCGGCAGCGCCCTGTACCTGCCTGTTACCGTACCGCGTCGAGCGCGATGTACACTATACAATGTATATCTGTAGCATTACATACTTTAGATGAATTTTGTATGAAAAATAAGGCGTGCTTTAATCGGATGCTTTAATTTATGTAATTTGAGCGATTCCGTTATTTCTTCTGTTAAATAGTATATACATAGATGGACTGTAAAATAACCTACTCACTGCAAAATAAGTATATGAAAAATGTGTGCAAACGGAAAAATGATGAAGATATTAATTGTCGACTACGTTGTCGGCATTCTGCAGCAAATTGAAAAACCGATGAAGAAAGCAGGGGATAAACACCATAAAGAGAAATAAATGGACACGTAGTTCAAAACTTCATAATATCTCTTTCAAAGGAGATGGCCAGATGTTGAAGAATATCAAGTCTTATTAACCTACTACATTATTATTATTGAGTAGCACATCGCTATCCAAGAAATCCGTAGATAAAGTCTAAGTTATGACAATGGTCGCCATGACTCTAGCTACAAAATTATGAAAAGTGAAAAAAATTGAGAATTTATGCAAGTGCATTAAGATTACACAGTTTCAAAATAAATGATTATAAAATATACATATGTAGATACTGAATAATATTATTGGCAGTTGTGATAAGACGAGCTGCTATTCTTGTGCAAAATGACGGTAGAGAAAAACTCTTCAAAATGAACTAATGAAAGAGAGGGATATTGATACCTTTATGAAGCATTTTTATGAATTTATTGAATTAATAAAATAATATCCTGGAAATATCGTTGATATTTTATTATCTGAAATCAAAAACCATCGCAGTTGCTTAACATTATAAAAAAAATAAAAAACCTATTTATAACGCGAATTTTGTTGCTTCAGATATTTCGGCGAGTTGGCAACCGCGATTGTAAAAAAAAACGTATTTAATCCGTTTTTTATCTTAGTTATAACTTGCGGAAATTCGTATTACTTTGCTGGTAAACTGTAACCAGTCAGGAGGCAAGAGGTATCCTGAAGGTTAATTCCAGGCGGAGATATCCTTCCAAACTGGTAGTCAGGGGGCGAGGCTACCCGCTGATTACCTTTCCCGGTGCCTCGCCGTAAGGCGTTGGCCTCTGACGGGCGAGTGGCGTAACTAGACAGTGAATTGTTTTTCCATCCCAAGTCTTCCGCGCTCACCCCTCAACATATTTTCTTCTTCTTGCACAATATTTGGTTCATTTTTTAAGTTCATAAATGGCCATTATTAACCATTAATAACTAACTAATAACATTATGAAAGTGTGAATACATTTTTGGTAACCGTTTAAAAAATATTTTGAAATTTCGAATCGTGATTAACTTTTTGGCAACTTCTAATTAAATAAAATATAAAATCATTCTCATGATATCTACAAACTGTAAATAATTGTCGAAAATTTTGACTCACGTTCGACTCTTTTGGAACTGATTCCTGGACTTCTAGAACACTGACACAAGGTTACTGACGAGAGTGCTAATAAAACTTGTGCTACTGCTAGTCGAGAAAAAAATGCAAAATATAACCTAACTGTGTCATTTTAAAATAATGATTTACATTTATTATTGTGAGGCATATTTTCTATTATATTTTAATTTTCCGTGGTTGTGAAGCCAATATATTTCAAAATCATTAGATAAAATTTTTTGAAAATATTTTTTTTCAATGTAAATAAATTGCGTGCACATGCTGAACGTCAATAGACAATAATAGTACATTATTATAATGTTTTGATAGATTGTAAAAATTTTCATAAAAATATATATTTTTTCTTTTTGTTCAATTCCTTGGGATGGTCTCGTTGTGCTCTCTGTAACTTCTCCACACTCGCACTGAAAACCTAGCATCTAAAATCTAGGCAACCATGGATGTGACAAACTTTTGCTAAGGCAATCTAATACTGTTGGGTAGGAATAAAAAATCGATTAAATAACTAATGATTCTAATCGATTAAATAACTAATCGACTAAATAACTAATGAGGGTATGTACACTAATAACGCTTGTTCACCTGTTTATACCTGGCAACTCCAGACTCATGCTGAGGATAAAGTTGATAAACTATATATTTTCAATTCTTCGAGTGATATCCTCTTACTTAATGCTCGATTTATTACGAATAACAAATAGGGGGAGGTTGATCGATAACAGCTATTTAAAAATATAGCATCGGTCCGCGATTTAGCTGGGCAACCAATTTGCGATTTATCAATGTATATTATTATCTAACATATAATTTTTATCATCGTCAAATAACAGATGAGGGTATATATTACTAATACCGGATCTCCCTCTATTGATTTACATACCTCCTTAGTGCATGCTCTAGTAAATAAAAGTAATAGCTTTTATTGCAGGACTTTAAGTATGCATATTTTCCTTATATTTTCTATACATATCTAACAATGATCAGTCATCCAAGTCCATGTCAATATTCAAAGTTCAATCATGAAATGCTATCAGATTTTGTAGGAATGTAAAGAAACGGAAGTGAGAAACGAAACGTCTGTTCCTAATAAGGTCATTCGTTTGATTGATCGGTAAGAAATTCAGATTTCGGATGGGGGCATCGGGGGATCGATCGGCTGGCGCGGTTGTTCGCTGTGGGTATAAAATACGAGGCAATCAGCGCCTCGCTCCAAGGGCGAGCCATTTGTTACGGGGCAGATATCATCTAGAAGCGAAAGAGGACGCGACTTGTCAAACGGCAACCAGGAGCGATCGAACGAGCATATATAGGCACTGACGCCTTAGATAACTTTGCACGAAATTAAATGTATATTGGTCCCTAATAAAATTAAAAAAATAAAGTTTTAGCCAGTTTTGGTTGACAAAAAAATATATTTTAATTTTGTTCACCAAATTTACCGATAGAGAGTATAAACCAATTACTATTAAATGCTTATTAGGACAAATATGGTAATCTGTGAGTTAATAAGTAAAGAATACTTGCTACATGAAACTCGCAACCATCCTAAAGATAGTTATTACATTGCTACTTTTACGTAAAAGAAGCATCTCACCAGTGCCAGACTGGTACCTAAAATCGGCCCAGGCATTTATTAAACGGTCAGCCTTATAAAAAAAGGGTTATATAAACATTTCACGAAAAAATATTAATATAATATTTCATAAAATATATCAATCATACATAATATTTAAGTCTCCTAACACATAGCTAGGTATATTTCCTAGTAAATTAATCCTGACGATGTGAATATAAAGTTATACTTGTATTAAAACCAAATATTAAATAGCCAATGATTCTACAGGCTCCTTGATTTTTTTAAACAGGGCTAGCTATATGACAATCCGTACAGTCACGTATCTGTATATTATTTTTGGGTTAGGTCGCTTGGATATTGTTTCGATGTTTCCCTGAACTGCTAAGATTGAACATCCGTTTTGCACTACAGGCAAGTTTTTCAAATATTTTGTGCATTATTTGCACAAATATGTTGCAATATGATGCAGCAAAGAATTTCTGTTTTTTTTATCTTCGAGAATCTTGAATCGACATTAGTTTGGTAGTAACAACAGAATGATCTCAGCTTATTCTGTGAGGTTTTTGAGGGAGCGGTGGCAATGGAATCTGTCTTGCACAGCAGGCAGTTTTTTATTTTAAAATACACACCTACCAAATACTTCCTTCATTGAACTTTTCCATTACGGATTTTCTAGGGAGTAACTTATAATGGTGCTTCCTTGGACTGTGGCTCGGGCCGCGGTGTAACCTGCCTGGACCACACCAGCCCAGAGGTGTACACCCTCACCCTGTCTTCTCCTTTATGCTGAGCTAGTCGACTCCCAACCTCGCAGCAACCACTTCCTTAGCAGCTCCAGATTAGCCGGTCATTTAAGCCCGCTGTCTGCATGTGATCCAGATCTAGGCCGAGGTTCGGTGGCGCCCTGACGATCCGCTCTATGCCTTACTCTTATAAAGCATTCGAGCTTGCAGTATATTTTAGCATAGTTTTACCTTCCAAATTCTTATCATAAACGGATAAGACACATGATGAATTCTAGATTGTTCATTCGTATTCCCTGTTCTCCACATCGGAAATCTGTGTTAGTTTGCATATAGCCGATTCTAGAGTTGTAATTTTGCTTTCCAACTTGCGAAAGTTTTGCCTGTTAAGACTTAATTTGTTCCTCAACCATGCTGAGCTGCCCGTCTAGAAAGTTAACAGTTTTCTTGAAATCATCAAAACTGTTGCTCAACATCTGTAAATCCGAGCGAACCCCTTTTAATTGCCCCATTTCTTCCCGCTTCGCCTTATTTCCGCAAAGACACCCGGAAGACATTTGATTCGGCGAATAATGCAGACCGGAGGTGACATGTATAATTTCAGAGGCGCTCAAGGATATCGCTGTCGTGGAGATTGTAGAGGCGATACTTGTTCTCGTCGTCTGTAAGGTGGATGCCATAAGTGGAGTGGTTCATGTCGACGTCGAGGTGGTGAGTGTACCATCAGCTTTGTTGCAGAGCGCCGCTGCGTCGCCGGCATCTAATATTGGTGACCCACCCTGAGCTTAGGGGTTTTTGGTTTTGGCGGAATTTTGTTAATTATTTTGGTATATTCATCATTGGTGAATCCTACACAGGTAAAGTAAAATCCGTTCGTGATTTAAGTAAAGATTGTCTTTTGGAAGGCCACTGATAGACCAGTATTTGTTCATGTAATATAGGCATCTGATGGGTCTGTTTGTATCTATGTAATTTGCGTGACATAAGTTGTATTTACAAATTCGGGTACTTTTCTGTAAAAAAAAACCATATTTGCCTCGAGTCGCGGTTTCTTATATATAACACTAAGTGTTTATTAAAACCCTTGGTAATGTTGCCTTTAATTTGTCTTGTTGCCCTGTGCTCTATTCTTATACAAACCATCGTTGTGATACAATTATGAAACAGTATAAAAGTGAATTATTATTGAAATCCATGAAACGTTATCTTATATACAGGCTCGTTAAAGATAAAATCCAAATTGAAAAATTGAAGATTTTCCAGGACTGGATTGGGAAACGATTATGTTTAAATGAGATGTACATAGGTACAAATGTGTAAAATTTTCGACTGTGCTATGTACAAAGGTTTAATGGGAGTCCCTTTGCCACTGGTGAACGATCACCATTCAACCATCCATCTCAAATACCAAACTTATCATTTTGCAAGTTAAAGCCTTTCCAATAGAGGCGAATTAAAACGAAAAACAATTAATGCATCACAATGATTAAATCGGTGAAAACCGTCTCTTAGTTATAATAGTATGAAAGTTTGAAATATTTTATAATTTCGCATGAATCCCTATATAAAAAGAAAGATGGTGCGCTCGTTATTAATCAGTCATTAAAATAAAGATAAGAAAGATAAGTCATTCAAAATAAAAAAGTTTCATATAGGTACTCATTATTACGAAAGAAAATTTCCAAATCTTATCAAATTGATTATTATTCCTTATTTTGATATATTGACTGTTTTAGTACCTTTCAACGCATATTTTCTCACATCTAGGTTGCACAGAATATTGATATTTTTAAGTACCAATTTTGAGTTACAGTTTTAATTTTAAGTTCAATTTTAGGAAAAAGAAATAAATTGTATTACCCAAATTACTTATTTTTTACATCTGCTTTCCTACTGCCTGATTTTGTTTACTATCATTACTGAAGCAAACCAATTTACTTGCACATTCGCACCACCACCGCTCGTTTTTATATTTCTGTATGAAAATTGAACGATTTCGGGGTTCGTTCAAGGATTCCAATAAAGCAGAGCTTGCTTCATATGCGGTGAGTTTTTAAAAAAACAAGGGGAGCGAAACTGCGCTGCGGCGCGGCAGGCAGGTCGGAGTCCCTTGAAATATTCATAGCTGCGTGGCGCGCGGCGCGTTCCGTGTCATTAACGCGAAACGCCTCCACACCGGCTCGGGGTTCGAACTGAACGACCGCGCTCGCGCTGGGGTGCAGCCTGCTTTGTATCCCACAAGTGCTAGACAATTGCTGCGGATAGCGCTGCCTTCAATATTCATTGGGAGCCTCGACGAGGGCGACGATCCCTGCGTTGAGGTGAGCTTTACAACAGTAAAGTGTCACTCACACCGTATGCATTATCGATCCTCAAATAAAGGGTTTACAGAGCAAAAATTAACTTAAAATTCATCAATTAAGTCACCTAGAAAATCTAGGTCCGCTCACTTTCTACCAGCACAATAGTAGGTAGGCACCTGACTTTATGAAATGGGCACAGTGTAAATAAAACTACCAGCATGCCAACAAACGTCCCACTTAGGACAATTCTGAGGTGGGGGTGAAAAGCAGGAGCGGATTTATCACTTTTACTTAAGGATATCAAGGTTACGAGGAGAAGTTACCAAAATCTCGCACATATTATGGTGTATCGGACGCCTACAAATTATACTATAATTAATTAGCGTCTCCTTTCATTCGAAGAAAAAACATAAGAAAATGTCTCATACCTCGTATTTAGAAGAAATGTGACGTCGAGTAATGACGGTAAGATTTGAGAGAGGGTAGTATATGAACCCCTTTGGAAGCTGAGATAATTTTTCTACGAAAGGTAGTGCTACGCCGATGTTTGAACGAGGTTGCTCGAGCTGTCACTGAAGGCGAGAGTGGTAAAATAAAATAAAAATATTCTGAATAATTGAAGTTTCACTACGTCGGTAATCCAGAAGATAGTACAGCTTAAAGGCCCTGAGTCAGCTACAAGGCGGCAGTCACTACTGAAGTACACAAAAGCAATCCAACTAGTCCAAGGGTGAGCGGTACCGGAGACCACCTACTGCAAGATGCCTAGGCAGATATTCTCGTTTGACTTTTTTTTCAACTACACCTCAATATGGGGTGAAATTAAGCCTCTAGGTTTTTTCAAATATTTTTGTTTTGTTTTTTTTTATTTACTTTATTACAAAAAGATGTTAAATAAATATTTTTCTTTTATAATAGTGCTGAAGATTTTGTTTTGTGTGATTTGGCCTTGTTTTCATGGCAGTACACTTATAAATGCTATAAAAATAAATCATATTACTATAAATCTAATAGAACGGAGCTAGAAACTAGCTATCTACATATTACAACTATAACATGGTAAACAATAGTGGTGATTAGTTTCGTAGCAACCGTAGGCGTTGATTTTCGGGGAGCTCAGAAGCTCAACTTCATGCATGAAAACAATCAGAGTATAATTATGCATAAATAGGAGGAACTAGAAATATACAAGATGAAACAAGCGAAGGTTACAACAATCTATAATTGGAAGAAAGTTTTTTAAGAGGCAATGACTGGGCAAAATATCGATTGAAACCTAAGAAAGAAAACCCATAACTCTGACTGCTATCTTTTTCACATTAGCTTTATGTTATTAATGCCAGCCTTGTTGTAATAAAATTAATGAAAAAAATGGGTTTTATTTTTTTTTAGTTGTTTATTTTATTACAACATGATGTTAAACAAATATTTTTATTTTATAACAATAATAAAGATTTTGTTTTGGAATTTGCCCGTGTTATCATGGCAGTCTGATCAAGAATTTATTGTATGAAAATAAATCATATCACTAAATATATATAATATAGCACGGAACTAGAACCTAGCTACATATGTTATATTACAAAAATATTACGACAAATAATATTGCTGATTAGTTTCGGCGCAACTCTAGGCGTTGACTATCGGGAAGCTCGGAAGCTCGAGTTCATGTATGAAAACAGCCACAGTATAATTATGGATAAATAGGAGGAACTAAGAAAATACAAGATGGAATTACGTGAAGGTTACAAGAATGTATGATTTAGAAAAAAGTTCTTCGAGAGGCAATGGCCTTGGGCAAAACATCAATTAAAACGTAAGAATGGAAACCATCACACTGATTGCTATCTTTTCCACATTAGCTTCTTGTTGTTATTACCAGACGACGAGTCTCACATTCCCACATTAGGTGCAGGTGTTCTTGTCGTTATACATAATGTGCCCTCAGCTGATACATTGGACTGTGACTAGTATTTCTGGATGCGATGGCACGGTATAATATCATTTTCCAAACTTTTCAAACAGTGCTCATTTGGTCATTCTACGAAGCGCGTTTCTGGACTGTATACGTTGCATCAGGGTTGTCGACGTCTGGGGTCTGGCTAATGTTAATAGGCTGCCGTTTTCAAAATGTATCCAGGGAAAACTTTTTATGGCCTTTAGAAATATGCTCACCTTATACATTTGAGTTACAGAGCTGGCTGTTTTTTCCTAGTCACACATATTCCTCAACTAATAGGTATAAAAATCACATTTCCTACCAACACTAGAGCTAGGCTCTTAGAACTGTGCTAAATTTAAATGCTTATGTTGTTTATTTTAGGGAATGTGTCCAAAAACATAAAATTCTCTAAATTAGAATGGAATATTGTTACTAGAATTAGCGTGGGGGGCGTCATTATACTGTTACGTAAATTTAATTTAATTTTAAATTCAATTTAAAAGGAAATTTAGTGATTTGTTATCACCGATAAAGGATTCATATTCGGACGAAAAAACGAAATTAAAAAATGCCCAATGTTTATATCCATTATATAAAAAATCAGATCTAAGGTTTATTAGACAGGACAATATATAATAAAAATTTAAAAACTTTATGAACAACCAACGCTCCACGGTTGTTTGAAATAATAATAATCATAGGAAATGATCTTACTTCTACCGTTCTGCCTTAATCTTCTTTTACCATAATTGTTGTCACCATTTTGTCTACTTTTTGTCACCACCATTTTACCCACTACTTTCTGTCACACACGAGCACTACCCACGCCTACAGCACGCCTAGAGCACTACCCACGGGTTATTTCGACCCGGATATTTTATTACAACTATATTCCAGATTTTCAAAGATAAGCCTTTTTAGAGAATGCAACTGTAGATTATTAGTAAGTGAATTTATATGTAAGTTGTTTATACAGTTTTTATAGATTTTGTAGGTGCACGACGTACAAATAAGATAAAAGAGAACTTACGCGCCCGATACTTGGGCGATGTTGACGATGTCGGCAGGGTAGGCTGTCTACCCTGCACAACGGAGGTTGCAACATCGCTTCATCGGTAAATTCATTTTTAACATTTTCATAATATTGTATAACATTTATCTAAACATATTTTATTTTTTATGAAGTAAAAAATATTGTACGATTATTTTATTGTATAATATAAACACTGTGATAAAATATAATATAAAAATATCCTAAATGTAATTTTTAGATACAAATCGACTATATTTTTTTTACAAAATAAATGCTTAACATATTGTTAAACAATTACAAAAGCAGTTAATATATTTTTATTGATTGTATTGTTATTATTGTCAACATAATATAAGAATATTTACGTTTCAGGTAATAAAAGTTTAGTAATCAAGAAGTCAACATACAGTGAAAATTAGCATCAGAATTCGTCGCAAAACAGTCACGCCCTCACAACCCCAGGGGGTTTTCTAACTTGGAAGCCCAATTTATGTTGAAATGCGAGCAGCTAAAAATATAATACCTCCATTCCCGGACAGACCTCTAGGACAAAATTAAATAGAAGTAAAAAGAATAGCATGGCGTTGGAGTACACAGGGGTGAAAGGGAAGCCAAATACAGATGACTTCGGGTCAAAATAATCCGTGGGTAGTAAGAACATGACGGATAAAGACGGTCAATTTTATTAGAGATGGATAAAAATTGAGGATTTAAATATTTCATACGATAGGATGCGTTTCATAGAAATATAATGGCTAAAATGTATTTATGAGGTAAATAAATGCTAGAAATATAATATGATATTATAATGTTAAAAATATTAAATGGTGTAAATCAATACTCAAATTCAAGGTGGGCCTAACAATATGGCCAAGTACTGTTAATCTTTTGTTTATGCTGTTGGTGTATTATATTTATTAAATAATAAAAATAATAATTTATTAGTGTTGTGTATTTGAAATATATTTTAAATAAATATTTTTTTAAATAAACTTTTAAATAAAATTTACTAATAATATGAATAAAAAAAATTTAAATTTTATTAAAATTACTATTTTATTATAATTAATATAATTATAAATAGAAAATTATTTAAAATTTTAATGGTATGGTAAAATTGGTAAACAATTATATTTTCAAATCAAAAAGAATTTTTTAAATTAAAAATTAATTTGTTAATTTAAAACTTGGTTGAAGTGGTGACCTGGGAATAAGTTTTGGAAAAAAACAAAACATAGTTTACTTCACTTCCGGCTCTCTTCTCTCAGCGCCTCGCGAACGCGGTGTAAAGGCAAACATAAATATTGCGTTTTTTAATCCACTTCGCCATGCTCCCCTTCTAATTATTCCAGCAAAATCTACCATTTTATCTGGCACCGTTAATGGACGCGGTGTCTTCGGAGAGTTCCCCGTTTGCTTCTGGAGACATTTTACGATGTAAACTTAATGAAAGTTGTATTTAATTGTAAGGAAGCGTAAACGTTTTTTAATTTTAATTAAAAAACGGTTTTCTTTATCTTGTTGGAGTGGGAAATTGTAAGAGATATTTTGTGTCATTAATTTCTGTATACATATCATTATTTCCAGAAGTTTATATATATAGTCTATTTGGTCTTATCAGTAAACTAAAAATTAATAAGCAATCCTACGTAGGAGTTGACACCGGCTGTTTACATGTGTTAGACATAAAAGGGAGTACGACAAGGATTCGTACTATCACCACTCTTTTCAATGTACTAAAAATACATTATTTGCAAGACTTTCGGGCACTAGATTGAAGACTATGCCATTTGTATTTTATTTATTTATTTGTCATATTTAGTAATACAAACAATTTTATTAGTAGGACATCTATGCACATAAATCTATACTAATATTATAAAGAGGTAAAGTTTGTGACGTTGTAGGAAGTAATCTCTGGATCTATTGAACCGATTTTGAAAATTCTTTTACCAATACAAAAGCCACGTTGTTTGTGAGTGCCATAGGCTATATAATAATCCGAGAAATGAAAATACTTTTTCGTGGTAGTCGGATTTGCAAAGTAAGTCGGAGAATAAGCGGTCGAACGAAAATGTTTCTAACTAACGCTGCCTTAACGATGAGAGATATATGATTAAGTTCTAAAGAAAAGTTGTAGAGCTTGATAATGCCTACAGAAAAGTCAACAACAGCATGAGTTTAACTTTTATATTTAAGTCACAAAAAGTAGTATTTTATATTAAAAACATAATTTAAATCGTTAGTTTATGTTTATTGGTCATATTATCAACAATTATGAATTATTATCAAAATAAGTAAATTTATAGTCTCAAGTGTTTAAAACAAAAGACTTTTCACTTTTACTGCATAAATGGTTAAAGAGATAAGACACTCACAAATAAGACACTCACAAGAAGACACTCACAAATAACGGTAATATAGTCAAATTGGCATGCAAATACATACATACATATGCAGTAAAAATATAACCCTTCTTTTGGCAGTCAGGAAATAAATCATAGCACTCAGTACTAACCGAACCACACTCATAATTTTATCACAAGTAAAAAGTTTTACCGTCCAACGAAGTGGGCACGAGTCAGCTAGTATTTTATAAATTGAAAATGCATTACATTGCATAGTCCAGTGGCATATTCACATAGTCGGTACTATGTCGGCACCTACTCCAGGGTGAACATTTAATTTTGTGCGCGCTTGGTCAATACTGCGTTTGTATAAAATGTAAATATTGAAATATTAAAATAATCCTTTTATCACAAAAGAATAAAAATGCGTAAACTACATTAAAACTACGAAATATAAAAAATTGTAGTAAGAGAATCGCCAATTTGCATTATGCTGATGACATACATACACATCGTCAGAATAATTGGGAAGGTATACAAATCGATAACTTATAGCGATAACAAGAGAGATACAACGTATAGCCAACTATTGCATATACACATGGACGTTTAATGTTAGGTAGCAATAAAGAGAGCAAAACGTTAAAAATACTATAAAAAGCTGTATCACTACGGTACGAAAAGGAATACAGGATAAGATAGAAAGTGGTAAAAATCTAGGTTCATTGAGAGAAATAATGTTAATTTAATGAATCCTTCAAGGTGAATAGAGATTAATAAAAATGTGAAGATAACTGATGTAATAGGATTGAGAAAGTATAATCCTGACTGAATCTGAGTGGTCGACTATTACTCGATAAGGGAGTACAGAGTTGCTTAAGACAAATTCTAAAGTAGGTGAAAATGATAATGAAATGAGCAATGTAATATCTACGTTCTTAAATTCTCAGTCACCGCCAGCCATTTTATGTTAGTCTCAATCAATCGAAATTATTATTTGTTTGCTTGCGGTCTTTCTGTCTATTTTTATGCTGAATGTATTTGTTATGTTAGCATTAACGGCCATAATAATGAACCTTGTTATTCTGTTACGTAGATTATAAGATTAAGAATATAATAAAATTTAAATATCAAAAGGAGATGTTCGATTGCAAAGAAGATGTTCGATCGACAAGGATAATTGAATCATTGATGTCTGTTGTATCATATTAATCCACAATATATTGATGGCCTGTTGCTGTATTTTGTCCACTCTCGAGGATGTTCTTTGAGTGGTGATCAAGATCTTTAATCCTGATGAAACAAAGCCTGTTTTTTTCTCTACATGACCAGACTCCAAAAAATGTTTCGTTTGGTCGAGGAGAAAATGTATCATATATTTTTTATTTTATATTATGATATGTTTATTTACAGAATTGTACACTTAAAACTGTTTTTAAAATAATCTATAACATTAAAAAATGTTGTAGTTTATTTTCCACACAGTTTTTTGTTTAGAATTCTGTAAATAAAATCCTCATGATTTCTTTTCGACTTGACCTCACGAATCATTTTTCGGAGTTTGATCATGTTGAAAAAAACATGCCTGCTTAACCTTCGTTTAGCCATTTGCATTGTTTGTGTTCAACTTTTCCATATTAGTTCCAGTTGTTCTGACAGAGTTTGATCAATTTGGAAAAAAACAGACTTTATAGCAAATCCTTCATTCAGAAATTGATTGCATTTCACTTCAAAATGAAACACTTCTCAAAGATAGTCGTATGATTTTCGAAAGTTCCAAAATTCGCCGCCATTCATCTTGGTATTATAACAAATTAATTTTATTCGCAATGTACCTGTCAAATCTGTTCCGCTATCATCAATAAGGTTAACTAATGTCCCGACAGTGGAGCTCCTGTAGCTCTAAACAAACAATCACAGAAATCTAATTATACCTTCTAATTACGGAAGATATATAGTTATTATCCCGCCTCCAGGGCGCAACACCAACGGCGTCAATTTAATATGAAAAATGGCTTTATAGGAAAGAGCTTGGGTGTAATTAATCGCCTTAGGGCCGCTTTGAAATCCACACCACGCCCATTTCACCTGACTGCACTTCATTTCGACGACTGACGAGTAGCTGACTAGCCTCACCTAGTTAATTAGATCACGCTAACGCCAGCGTTGTAAAATTTCAAATGGAAGCTTTCCCTATTCTATTTATAAAAAATCGAATGAGCTTTATTCCATGGTTACATTAAATATTTTACGCTGGGCATTAAAAACGAAAATGCACTACACATCTAAGAATCATCAGTGCTTTGCAAAAATCATTATAGTTAAATTCAAAGCAATACTCAAATTTAAAATTCTTTAATAATAAATTTTTTAAGATATATTTATTTTGGTTACTAAGTCATCGTAACTTGGCCTCGCCTGTACTAGTGTAGGCTAAAAATATAGTATTTTTGTAGTTTTTATTTTGTTCGTTTTTTGTTGTTGATTTTGTTTGATTGATTTTGTTTGAAAAGAGTACTTAATCAGTTCAGTGATGCCCTAAAAAATCCTATCAGAAAATGCATTTTATTCCATAAAAGAATTTGAGATTTGTTGCAGACTCAATAAGAAAACGTAATTATAAAGAGAAAATTTAATTCACCGTAATTTTAAAGTTAAATAACGTTTAATTCTTCATTGTTTTTATTGCTAACTAGCTGACCCGGTGAACTTCGTACCGCCTAACGGTCAATGAATGTCGTATTACAGATTAGCTGAACTTAATTTATAATTTTATGAAAATAATACAATGAAGAAAAAATAAATATTAAATTCACTACTTTATTAAGATAATAACACAAAAAGAAATTTAAAAGTACAAAAATTAAGTATACCAATCGCGTGTCAGCAAGATATGATTGAATTAAACTATTTACATATTGTGCAGCATGGGATGCACTCTGTTTAATTCTCTTCATTGAAGCACCTTGTGATATACGACATTTTTGGTTTTTTTATTAGGCGCAAGAACATATAAAGCGGATGATTTGTCCACACGTGAATATGCCACGTAAAACTGTCCATAAGATTTCTTTGCACAAAATATAGCTATAAACTAAGGAATGGCTGGAGTAGCACGATCTTCACCAACCTTTTATCAGAATAGATATAATTGCTTAAAAACAAAAGTCCGATTTTTTAAAACTCTGAAATTTTTCAGCTTCTTCGATTTTGATGCGAGAATACCATTGTATTCGATATAAAGTGGTGCTGTAAAGTGTCGCTAAGAAATACAAATAACTGCAAAGCGTTTCATTGTTTACTATATTAGTTAGGAACGACGTTATGAATATTACGTTCTAGCCGGTTTTTTCGATTAGTAGCATTTTGCAATAAGAGTCAATATCTAAAATAAGGGTTGCCGAAAGTCCTTGAAATAATCTCTTAATTATGTATCGATAAATGAACATTTTTGGACATCATATAACAGTTACGTCGCGATAATTAGACTGCATTGCAAGCACAATGATTTTTTTTCTTTACCCTTTAACACCTTCTCGTCCGGCTAACGTGGGCACCTGGTCGATTAATTTTATATTAGCTGTCAACGGGTTTCGATTGATCGAAAAACGCAATCTTGATGACGTTGCAACAATACAAGGATGAACTCCTGGGGTGATGGAAACAAAGCGGTACGAGAACAAATTAACAGCGAATAAGTGGAAATAATTCCGTGGCTCTAACCCTCTCACAGCTGCGCTAGACCCATGCTTATGGTTATTTTTATAAAGGTAGCGGTGTTCTTTATATATGTAACGGTTAGCAACACGCATAATTTAGCATCTACTTTTAATATAACACAGGTATTTTTCACGAATTTGGTATGATATCATTAAACAACATAATGAAACCAGAATTCGTAAATGCGTCTTTCGCCATAAGCATTTTATCAAACGTTTCTTTCTATCCCAGGATTGTACAATGTACATTCCGACGTCATTCTAAGATTTCAACGTCAACATTTTGGCTTTATAAACGGCAATTGATCCTGTATTAACTCACTCTCTCCTCAGTAATCAAATACTCTGGTAAGCGTCACTGTATACAATTAATAAGATCGATAATAAATTGTTCAAATACTAATATCTGTGTTTATCTGCTCTCTTGTCCGCTGAGGTAAAAATCTACGTAAGATTGGAAACCTGTTTTCCGCACAGCATCAGAAAGAGCGACCAGTCACCTTTCCAACATACATATTATGTGTTATGATTATTTTTTTGCAATTCCACTTTCAACTAATTCTGAATATAAAGCATAAGTTGTTTCACTTCGAACTGAACTTGGTAGGTACTTAAAACTATGGTCGCTGAAAATAAATTAATAGCGAAAGACCAAAAGTTATAAAACAAATGGTGTTGAGTTCTATGTCTCAAAGTAATTTTGACAGTGGTGACAGCCTGCTCCCAAATTTAACAGGAAACAGCAAGAAAAAGTGACGTTTGTTAAGCCAAGCCTATTGGAAAATAAACAAAAATAATGGGTGTAACCCAGTTGAAAGTACTTTTTTATTGATAAGGCTGTATGTGTATATATACATACATATGTATAATATTTCCTTCTTCTTGATAAGCCATATACACACCTATAATTGGCTATCATCACAGCTACATTATAACTGCCAAGAACAAGACATTTATATTTCTTCTAAACCATTGTCTCCTGTATCTTTCTGGGATTATTCTCCGGCCTGGTATTTTACCCTGGAAAAACGTTGCAGAAGTTGGAATTTATTGTATGTATATCGTAATGTGCGTAAACTATCGCAGTTTCCGTTGTTAAAATGACTACTCTTTCTTTCTTGGTAATGGCATTTGGATTCTAAATTATTAGTTTATGTAATCTAAAGCGAGCGCCCTTTGGTTTACCTTTTTACCCAAGGCTAAATTCTATTACACGAGGTGATGTTTTAGATAATTGCTGGTAAGAATATTTTTCATTTCAGCGAATGCTCTTCTACATATATCACTAGACTATAATAAAGCTTTTTAACATTAAAATGCCGAGGTTCTTGCAATTCTGATCTCGGTGTTTGGGTTTATCCTAGTTTTGTCCCATTCATTGAATATTAGATGTAATATTTTCTTCCTTCATTATGACCTTTAGTAGGGGAGTATGAATAGGAGTAAATAACTAATACCTACTAATATGTCCATTCAAAAACACGATTTAATACGTTTTATGAGCGCTCCCTGTCAAATGATTCAGTTGTCGCCGGGTCGCCGCGACGTTACGTACGTGTCAGTCGTTAGGTCCAATTTTTGCATCAAAATAAAAATACGTTTCTGTTTCCAGCCATTGTTGATTCAACTGATTAGCGATAAATGCCAGCATAGGACTCAACCGTAAGTAGTAGACCATTGTTTTACTGGTAACATTGTGTTTCGGCAATTTTCGGCATTTGAGGTGGAATGAACCATTTTTAAGATGGTTGGGCTATGATTCACTTATCTGCAGGTGGTTTATTCCTCATCTTTTATTTTTTATATCGAGAATATATGTTTCAAGGAGATGTATTTATTTAATTTACAGGGATGGATGATAACGACAATATATAAAACAACAATGGAGAACGAGAAATGCTTCGAAAATGATTAAAAAGGTGAAAACCATTATTAGAAGTGGCCGGAACATCAAATATTTTATATCCACTATTTATTCGCCGTTATTGGAAGAAGTTACATCAATGAAATGATTTCACCAACATTTGGTCAACGCTCAACTATTATATCAAAATAATATTTACAGATAATTAGGACTTTTGTAGCACTGAAGGACTGCAGTATTTATAACTATTCGTGGATGTTTTATGAGCTACCCATGACTGATTGCCGCAGCGTAGCTTAAAATATGGCACTTAAAAATGAATCAAAATTTCTACGAAATTGGCATAAGGATCCGATACTGCTGAAGGTTGCTTGAAGGTTGCCCGCCACCCAGACATCCTGAACTGCTGATGGTTGCTCTTTCTAGACTACATCCTTTAATACCCATAAAATATGTATATTTTACGATACAATGGAACGGGCGTTAATGAGATCATCAGAATTTCCTAACTAACTAAATCCCACTGCCTTAAGTAAATCGTTGCCTAAATGTCCAAATAACCAAATGTCAATAAATTAACCTAAATATATCGTGTTTAGTGTCAAATGAAAGGTCTGATTGAGTACATTCCTAAAAAATACATCAATCATTCTACTTTGATAGATACATAAACTACAAATATTTGTTAAACAACCATAATGAAAATTGTTATAAATACAATTGTTCACTTTCTGTAACGGCAGTCGTGTTTTTTATTCTTTATTTTATATATACTTGTTCACTTTATATATAATTAAAAAATGTATTTTGGATGTATACTTTATTTACACCTATAAATCAATACATATAGATGAAACAATTTATCATCATAACATATAATTAGCTGGTTTAGTTCCACTATGATGAATAGTATAAAGTAAGTTGGGTCATTCCTATCCGTACTTCTGCTTTATTTCTAATTAAGCCATATTTGCTGCTGACAAACATCACATTTAAAAAAAAATAATACAATATAAATACCTCATGTTGTATTACTCCATTTCACGTTTCTCCTAACTCAAGTAAAAGTGTTTTTTTTTTAATAATAAGCAACGAGCTATTTTCAGAAGCCGTGCCCTCTAGCGGAAGTTTGCAAGCCTAATTTCCGCATTATTAACTCTCCAGCCAGAAAATGCATAATTGAACACTGGCCTGTCCTATCCAGCAAGGCACGCTCGGCTGATCTTAAGCCGCGGCCATCTCGTTCAAGACCCCCGCCAAATCTGCGGGAGTAAGTCATCCTCTTCGAAAACTTTAGCTATTAATGTAAAGGAACTCATGCATATCGAGTTCGGGATAAGATTCTTCTAACTCAAATTTATATTATGTATTTTTGTGACAAAATTATATAGTTTATTGGGGGTGCAGTCATATTTCAAAATAATTATAAATATAGTCTTCTAAAATCAGATTTAATATTATGTATTATAATGTCTGGAGTTTAGGTAAAGTGATTTTTATCTTTTAAATCATACATTAATAATACTTACTCCTTAATCTAGCAAATGTGTTCTACGAATAAACACCTCATGAAAGCCATTGAAATAATTTCATAAATGTCATTGTCATTGAAGACTAGTAGAAATACGTATACAAAAGGGAACCCTCAATAGCTGCTTCATTCCTGTGAGATATAGTTATATAGATATGTATATTAGTATATACATACCAGATCTCACATAATAAATAATATTCACAGTACTCTCCAAAGCAGTAAATACTAATAATAATAGCAGTAATATACAGATAAACGGGAATTCAAATGGCAAGCGCACATCAATAAGCTGTGCAAGAGTTAAAAATACATAAGTCGTACAATATATTTTGATATAAGATCAGGTAAGGATGATATATTGTGCTCTGGTCGATTGTGTAATTATTGAACCGATTGATCTCGTATAGCCTCAGTCATAACTAGTGGGAATTAGCAAACTTTATATAGTAAAAATTCGATCGAAATCAATCCATTAGATCTTGAGCTACTAACACTCAGCCAGACAAACATATTGACAGGCAGATAGATGTTGCACTTTATAACATGTAGAGATAGAAAGAAATGTATAGGGATGATTTATCTCCTAGCTTTTATTATGTGTATGTTTCACCATGTATCTTTGTATCTTTATTATTAAAATTATTTTCCCTGTACATTCTTTAAAATTTTATAATTGCCTACCACCTAACATTAAAGACATTAAAATATCATATAAATTTAAAAATAGTTTGAGGGCCTACCTCTTAAATTGTACATATGCAGATATTGAAAACATTATTAAATAATTGAATCTCTATAATCCTTATACTAAAAACATAATAGTATATGTAGTAATATAAATTGATGATTTCTAAATGTAATTTTATTTTAATTTTTGTTAATTTATTTTGTATATTATTATTACATATTATTTAATACGTATATAAATATATATTACTTTTTATCATGTTTTAAAATAAAATAATATTGGCAATTTTCATGACATTTACTTACGAATTTTTATTAGGTAATTAAAATATTTCTGTTACATTAAGTATGATTTTGTTTATTTATATAAATATAATATTATAGATTTCTTAGGATAACTAAAATAAATTGTCTACCTTGGAACAGGCGGCAGCCTAGTTAGGTTAAAACTTTTGTATATTGAATGTACTCATAATTTGAACTCAATAAATAATTTGAAATTTGAAATTCTACACCGTGGAAAGGGGAAAGGGTTTTATGAAAAAAAAAATGAATTTGAATTTTATATTAAATGGCCTACTCAGATATTGTGATATTGTATTAGCAGACGTTTTATTTAATTCTCATATGATTACTTCATTTTTAATTATGACAATTATAAAAGTAATTTTCAACATCAACATATACGAAGCAGATATAAATATAATGATAATTATTTAGTCCCTTTCAGGATTTTTTAACGTAAAAAGAAAGTTAGTGTATCTGATACCCTACTTTTAAACCAGATCCTATTACAAATAAAAAAACTCAAAGACTAACATTGAAAACAAACAATATGTTAAAAGTGCTTAATTAATGATATGGGAAATTTTAACTCCCTTTTAGGCAAATTAATGGTGAAATTACATTCTGCTATATTTATTATTTTTTATTCATTGTAATAGAGTGTAATCTACGGGGCCCTAAAAATCTAGTTCGCCGTCTAGATCTATTTAAAAATCTATAAAACGCCCTAAAAAGTAATGTCAACATAGTACGAAGCAGATATAAAATATAATGAAAATTGTTTAGTGCATTTCAGGATTGTTTACGTAAAAAGAAAGTTAGTGTATCTGATACCCTACTTTTTAAACCAGATCCTATTACACATAAGAAAACTCAAAGACTAACATTGAAAACAAATAATATGTTAAAGTGCTAAGTGATACGGGAAATTGTAACTCCCATTTAGGCAAATTAATGGGGAAACATGTGAAATTACATTTCACTATATTCATATTTTTTTAATCTTTGTAATAGAGTGTAATCTACGGCGCCCTAAAAATGTAGTCTTACGACAAATAAATTGGCTTCCCTAGCCTTGTATTGTGTACAAATTCAAAATTTTCTTTTTTGGAAGAAAACTTCGTGGAATATTTTTTATTATTTCTTTAATGATATTTTTTATATTAATACTTTTATAATAAATCGTTAGTTAAACGGTACATAGGCAGTAATAAATTAAGCATGCGGAGTAAAAATTGAATGTTATGCTCTTATAAGAAATTATATAAACATATTTGTAATAATTATTGTATTTGTTAGAGTTTGATTTGTATACTTAATATTCTAAATAGGTAAATAAACAAAATAAAATTAAAATGATGCTACAGAAATCTTCATAGACATCGGGCGGGGCTTCGATAATACGATATCAATGGTAGCAGATAGTTTCTACGTCTACCCGATTTTTTAGGTAAAAGCTCAACATGAGGGATCAGTAAAAATCACCATGCAATGTAGAAAACATAGCTAACAGTAGCTAAGGAGAAAGGTAGCCCAAAACTGACTGATTTCTTATTTGCTATGTTATAGAAAAATAGACGCACACTCGGTGAATACTATGCATATTACTCAGATAAACCATCAAAGAATCCATACCAACCTAAAATTCTATAAGGGTAAGTAGTAAGTTTTTTCTATAATACACTGAAATATTATGTTTAATATTAAATTTTGCTTTTAAAATGTCCTCGCTTTATATTAAGATTTTAAAATGAAGAAGGAAACAAAACGTTATTTTCATTTTATCTTTTTTTTAAATTTAAAAGGTGACCTTAATTCGGAGAGTGCAGGCTGGAATAACGGAGAAAATGTTTCAAAGAAAATTCTACTTGTACTTGGCTTGAATATTTATTACCGCTATAGAGCTGCTATGGCGACTTCTATTGCATAACTAAAAAGGGCTTGATAGAGTTTCTGCTATATAAGCTTCTTTGTTGATGACTGGCATTTAGTGATCTAATATATTATGCCTGACATAAATAAATATGTGCATACGAGAGCATCATAATAAATTATTCAGCCAATAAAAGTGCGCCAGAAATACGTATTTCATTTCCACTATTTTATTTAAGTATATTTATTCAAAATTTGAGACAAAAATACGTATCTATTATTTTATTTTTTATTTGTTGAGTGTGGCTTTTAAAAGATATTTATTTATTATTATTTATTAGTTTCAAATATTATTCAAGAGCTTTACAGACGAATTTAATTCGCCCTTGAACATTAAAGCTACAGTGTAAGTCTAAAAATAAATAAATTACATAACTAAATTAATGCTAACATTGAACAAGAAAAAAACATAAAAATATAAAACTAAATAAAAGACAGATTATGATAAACATGAGATAGCAGGGAGTTGCCTTTTCAGCTGCCAAAGGGATATACAAAAGATGTCTATTTCTGTGGGTAAGGAATTAAGAAGAGCTATAACCCTTCCCACTGGCCTGCCTACAAAAATATTTGTACGATGGTACGGCACATTAAACAATAGATGCGATCTCCTCGCTGTGTAATTTACTGGTACGTACAATTCAAACTTAAATAGTATTTCTGGCAAATA